>JAJJWW010015736.1:0-60890 GCA_023531295.1 Papaver armeniacum | reverse complement strand
CCTTCCTCTAATAAAAATGCTGAGCACTCTTGGAGTGTCAAAACCGTCTTTGTATAAGAATTTTTATTACTATTTTATTCTCGTGCTTGACCAACACGCGTGACCGATGATCCTAGCTTTTCCTATAGTTTAGGGTTTCCCTGCCCCAACCTTTTGATGGTCACGATTAACCGAATCGGTGAACGACTGGATTAATCTAACCTTATTTTTTATTTTGATCACCTCACGCGTGACTTTCCCTACCAATTTCTTATCTCTTCCTATCAAAAGAGAACGAAACTCGAGTTCTCTTTCGGGGCTCACACCGCACCTCAAATCCTTCTCTAACCCATTTCTCTTAGGGTTTGATAATCGAATACTAGAATTTTTATTTTCGATGCTACTAGAAATAGAGGTGAAGGTGTTTAGTCAGGAAGTAGGAGAAGACATGGGGTTGAATCTAAACAATCTTAGACCAGTGAATCTCACAGTGTTGTTGACTAGAGATTCGCAATGAATATGATACAAGGTAAGTTTTTATTTTGGTTTTCTCTTGTATTATAATTTTGGGGTTAGGGTTTTGATTTTACAATTATTAGGGCTCGATTGTTTGGACGAGTTAGAATGTTTTAATTATGTTATTTATTCTTGATTTGAAATAGTTTGCTCTTGCAAAATCAGATTTGAAAGGGTCTTTGTCGATTTTCAAAAATGGAGATTGAAGAATAGTTCCTGCTGCAGATGATGAGATTATGGAGGTCGATGACTTTGAAAAAGATTAAAGATTAAAGCTCTTATTTATGGTTAGTATTCAATTTATCTTCAATTTTTTATTTAATTTTAATTTTGATTTTTTATTTAATTTTAATTTTGATTTTTTTTCTTCTTTGTAGGGTTTATGAGTTTTGGTTTTAATTTGTTTGATTTGTGTTTTGTGTGATTGTAGATGTGGAAGAATTTTTCACGCAATCATCCGTGAGGATATTTCTTCTCCTTCTATCTATATCTCTATTTACACCATTTTTGTTAGTTTTGGGTTATTTTTTTTTCCATGTTTTTTGGTTTTTTCAAGATGTGACTAGTAAATCGTGGGTTGATTTGAGGGGTTTTCTGGTAGGGTTTTTGTTTTCTTGTTTTTTTGATGTATAGTTTTGACCGAATTAGAGGATTTGATTTGATTTGATTTGATTTTGATTAATAATTATTAGTGTTTGAAGAGGATTTTAGTGTGGGTTTCAAAATGAGTGACTTGTATGTCAAGTGCTTTGAGATAATGGGTTTTGATACTCAAGAATGACCCATGCATGTGATTTTGTAGTTAAGCTTTGCAATTGTTGCTCAAATGGAGTTGTAGTATGTGGTCAAATTCCGGGTTGATGCTCAAATTGATTGTGTTAAGCCTTGGTTTGTAATTGTTGGAAATTCACCATTTGGTGGAACTGCAAATATTCGTGTTTGGGATTTGACAGCAAATATATTCATGTAGTTGCGGAGTTGGTATGTCTGGATATTTTATTGTTGTGTTGAACATTTTTGGTTTCGAACGCTGTTGTTACCTTATGATCAGAAGTAATCAGACATAACCTTTTATCAATTTTACAAGATAATTCAAAGCGAGGTGTATATGGTCGCACACCGATCTCTCACGCAATGGGATGGAAGCTTAGTTGTTGCTGCAAACAATAATGGAACTTGTTATGTTTGGCGCTTGCAACGTAACTCGAGGTTTCAGACGCTACGTAAAAATATATGTTCTTAATTTTATTAACAAAAAGGCATGTACTTTTTTTGATAAGAGTCCAGCCTTTTTTGATTAATCTTAAGCATTCGTATTATGATGCGTGAGTATGACAAATTTTTGAGCGGCTTCATAAACTACAAGCACATGATGGTTACATTCTCGAAGTGTTTGCTTTCACCGTCAAATAGCTCGTGTGACTTACAATTTTCGAGTAGAGTAGACGAGGTTAGTGTTATATTCTAATCAGGGTTTTCGTTTTGTTTTGTAATGTTTTTTTTTTTTTTTTTTTTTTGTAGTTCTTAAATCTCAAAATTTATCGGAAAAATAACCAAGATTATTTAAAGATTGTCCGTATGTGGTTTCGTTTATTGTTGAGCTAGATTCGTCTTCAAGGGAAAATGAGTGGAGTTGATCATAGGGCTTCATTTTTTAGATAAAAAAATGATTAGTTTGAGGGTTTAAGGAAATAGGAATTGTGGTTTATTGAGAAACTCAGAAACAGA
Organism: Papaver armeniacum; assembly: GCA_023531295.1. Classification (NCBI taxonomy): domain Eukaryota; kingdom Viridiplantae; phylum Streptophyta; class Magnoliopsida; order Ranunculales; family Papaveraceae; genus Papaver; species Papaver armeniacum. Next base: position 58,667 of record JAJJWW010015736.1, on the reverse strand, counting down.
AGAGTTAAGTGAAATTTTTTTATGAGAGGGATTTTGTTTTGGGTAAACATGTGGTGATATTTGACAATAATAGTGGTTCAGATTATGATTTGAGGTTAGCAATGAAAGAAGATGTCGATAGTAATGAGAGCGGTAAACAGTTTCTTATAAGAATATTAAAGTATTTAGAGACACCTCAGTATCTGAGACGTGCGCTTTTTCAGATGCATACAAGCTTAAGATTTGTGGTACATTTTCGTCCTTTAAAAATGTGCTATAATGTATGTATTAGACATGTATAAATTTGTGTAATTGCTTATGGATATGAATTTACAAAATCTGCTTGCATTTTTGCGTAGGGTTTGTTACTACCCCTTGATGCTCCTCATCATTTGCATAAGCATAAATGGGGTCCATATCGGGAAGGTTAGTTTTGGATGTTTTTATTTTCATTGTGAAAACTGAAAACATTCTCCCTATGGAATTAATAGTTGACCTTATGTAATGCCTCCCGCAGGTGTTACACAGAAAGAAAGAGGTCCGAATAACACCGGTACACAAGTCGATGTTGGTTTGACGAAGGTATGGTTCTCAATCGCCTCTTGGAATAGTTTTAGCTAAGAGTTATTGTTTATTGACTTTATATGCCAATGTTGCTATTTGATGCATCTTGTTTTCCCCGAGGATGACATTTTCTTTTTTAGCATAAAAGCCAAAAGAAAGAAGTGCAGAATGTGGACAATAAAATCTCCTTGTTATTGATATTTTCAAGCTTTCTTAAATGAGATTTCTTCTTGGTGTTTTAAATCAATCGATCTCTGTTATGAACAAGAAACCACATAAGATACTTTTTTTTATGAAGTATGATTGGTTTCCAATTCGATTGTTGATTTGCCAAATTGTGCGTTAATATTATCGCCGACCAGAATTTTGAACCCGGAATTCAGGTGACCGTAGCAATGGGAACTGATCGCGCCTGGAAAATGTAAACTCTTGATGTTTCTTTTTATGGATGGTGCCTAGTTAGATTCTCTTTTCAATTATGTTATGGACGAGTGTGATTAGTTCCACATGGGACAATTGATGTGTACGCAAGACTTAGTTCTTCTCATTCGTTTTTCATATTCAAATTTAGTCCATACTTGATATGTTTGCTAGCATCACTTGTTTCTTACTCTTACTTCTATTAATTTGAACTTGGAATATGAGTGTGACTCACTAATTTCGTATTGTGATTTATCTTTTTGGATCCAAAGTTTCTGTTAGTTTTTTTAGGCCACTATATATTAAGCCACTTTTGTGTAAAACTTCTTCTTTCTATCTGCCTAGATTCTTCGCGCAAGGTTGTGCCATCTTCCACTCCCGTGAGAAGAAGGATCATATTGGGGGTATAAAGTCCGATACGTGCTAAATATCGCTCTGTTTTAAAAGATTGTCCGTTTGAGGTACCTCGTTCTTCGTTTGCTTAGTTGTTAAGCCACAACTGCTCATATTAATATTAACCCTCAATTACTTCCCAGGGTGGATATGATCAAAAGCTTGGAACTTCTGAGCACGGTGTTGTTCTTAGCTCATCAGAGCTGACCATAGCTACATTCAGGTACTGTTTGTGCATCTGTTGTGCTTAAAAAAATAACCGAGTTCTTGAGGTAAAAAACTGTTATTCGGTTCTCGTTTAGTTGCTTTTTTTGTTACCTTTTTTCTCAGTACACGGAGATTTGAACATTGATTCAACTCTTGATGTTTGGCAGAAACTACCCGAATATGGATTGTGGCATATATGCATCGTGTACACGGTTGCACCTAATTACAGAAAGGTAAACCTTGTCTCTTAAATTAATTTACAATGAATCAGCCATCCTTCCCCATAATTTTGAAAGTTAAAAGAACAAGGAAATAGGAAGGCATTATATGGTTAAGTAAATGATATAATCTTGATTTCTATTAAGACACGCATGCTGCGACTTAACATCATATAGTGGAATTTTTCTAGAACTAGTACTGTTATAAACAAAAAAGAACTTAGTAACGTGGCTGGTCCCTATGCTTGTTTGACACCAAATTTAGTGCAAGTTCTAAAATTGTTTTCTTAGTTTAGTTTTGTCTATGTCATAGTGTATCACTTACTACCGAATGAGTTGAGATGGATTGACATGTGTCATCCTAAATTTTATTAAGTAGTTTATGAGTGCAAAAGTAGTTTATAGAGTGCTCTATACTTTCGAATCAAGTTATATTTCAAATTGCACTCTATCTTTTGCCAAAAGTAGTTTATAGAGTGCTCTATACTTTATTTATGTTGATTCCACTGGTTAGCATGCTTCACTAGTAATTCAAACTTCTTTTGTTAGAATTGTGTGAAATTGAACTGATCATGTGGTGCAGTGGTAGCACATGATGAGCTTGTATTTGTAAAAGTCAAAGAACCAATAACCTGACCTTATCCTTATATATGATAATGAATGAAAACATGGGTTTACTGAGGGAAGCTCCTAATCATGTTGAAAAGAGCTGTTAGTTGTCTAAAGAGACCCCTACCTTGCTCTTAGTTCAGTACAAGGGACTTGCTATTACAATTTGTTTATCTCATTATATTGTTGTCGCTTGTTTGTCTTTGTAAAACTCGATGAGTATATTGGCGATCTTACTTCCCGTTAAAGGGTTACGTGTTTAAAATTGTTTAGTTCTTTTGGTTATTCATCTTGGGGCCTCTCTGCAATTTTTTGATGGATTTTTCCTGCAGTACGCCATTATGAAGTAGAACAATTTCTTCATCATCATCGGAGTTTATGATTTTGTTGTTTAATCAATAGTTTTTAGTTCATCCTTTTTGTAATCGAATCCTAGAACTACGATTTTAATCCTTTGTGTAATTTGAAACCAATGAATCAATGAATGTTAAATTAAATGATTATTTGTGTGCAAGTTTAATTTTTTTCTCATTTTTATTTGATTTGAAATTGGTTTTCATTTGATTTGAGTTTCATTTGATTCTAATTTGAGTTTCATTTTTGTTTAATTTGAGTTTTAGTTTATTTTGATTTACAGATTCAATCGGGCAGACTGACCAATCGAATCTTTTTTATTTATTTTAAGATTTATATCTATGACTGATTACAAAATCATAAAGTTTTGACCCGTTATAATCGGTGCTGATACAAGATTTTCAACGACCCATGAACACGCATAGTTGAAAAGACGCTCAAACAGCGACCCTTTTTTCGACCGACAAAGCAAGTCATAGATACGAGTTAAATGACTTGCTTCGTCGGTCGCGAAACGACTGATTTCCACTAGTGTCTATTAGTACCGTTGGTGGGAAACTAGATAATTGCGGTTTATTATTAGTTTTCGATTGATTTGATTGACTAACGGTTGTTGAACTTTGATTACACCTAGTTTGTTTATGCTTGAGAATCTTCTTTTCTTATATAAGATTCACTCAAACTAGATCGAATTTTCGGCGGGGATCTTTAGACTGTTTGTAGATCTAAAGACATCTTGTGATAATCTATTATTAACATACTCCGTTATGTGCGTGATTGATCACAAGAGATTCAAGTTGATTGTGTGCGGGTGTTTATTGAAGATCTAAGAAGATTTGAAGACAAAGAAGACTTTGAAGATTTCTGATTTGGGTTCATAATCTTTGGTGTGCACAATACTTGTTTCGGTTAAAGAGGATAAAAATATAATCAGTTTATCCTTGTGGTAGATTGGATTGATTAGTTGAGTAGATCGGCATCAATACGTTTATTTGTGATTCAAAGTATTGATTGCAAAATCTAGACGATTACTTCGGTAATTATTAGTAGATAGATCTAAGGACCTGACAAAGAAGTTTATTGGGATAAACGGAAGAGCCTTTTATCGAACTCACATCACTTGGTTGAAAAGAGTTGTTACCAAATAGATTTGTTGTTCCTTTACTGTTTGGAATACGAACCAAAGGAATTGTTCCAACTACGTGACTTATTTATACGTTGGAGACGTGGGAATACAGACTGAACTAGGTGAACTATAGGTTTAGTTGCTTGGTCTCAACTATACGAAGTTGGTTTGATTTTGTATAGCGGCTTAATCCTGAGAGTTAGGAGACCCATTCCCAGTAGCGTTGCTTTAGTGATTGAGTAATGTCATATAATAAGGTAACTTGTTTTCTCAGAATATGTTACAATGACTGACATGGGCCTCCTAAACCCGTTCGTAGTATAAGAAAGTGAACCTCATCTGGAAGTATGTCTACTAGAAAGGATGTAAAACCCTATGAATCGTGTCCCGATATTTGGACCGTGTCTGGAAAAAACTGTATCGACAGGATCTCTAAAGTGCCTAGTTTTTTGAAGCTTTTAGATTTGAATCTTATGAATGTTTTAAAGAACGAATCATTTCATGAAGTTGAAATGGTCTCTTATGAATGTTTTATATGGGTCTGATCTTTACTATGTTAATATGAGGTGAGTCATGGCGCAAAAGCAGCTGATCTCTTTGGTTATTACCTTCTTCCCGTAGTTTCCTTTGTTGCATCCATCCATTGCCAAGTTCATCTCTAATGTGATGAAAGTGGGTCTCAAAAGGGGATATCTCAAATCCTAAAATCAGAGATGTATGTGATCAGTAGTGAACCAATTTTTATTACAATCCGATCCACTTTTCACCCGCTATGGTTTGGATATCTTCATCATCATAGAGGTAAAAAACATATCATAATGGTTGTTGTTCACTACATTGTGGAGAATTCTCTGTAATGTGACCATCACAGTGCTTTCTTAATGAGGCTATAATTTTGGAAGTTCCCTCTCAAATCTCAACCAAAGAGTACAAAAAAAAAAACCCTCATTTGGGGCATACATATGGATGACCCTAACTAGTGTGGGATGATGAGGGGTGTCTAATGAGCGGTTAAGTTACTTAAATACTCTTCATTAATTAATTAATTTTTAATATTAACTTTTTTAGTTTATTTTTTTTATAACTAATTTTTTTGAATTTTTTCTTTTTTTTTAAAAAAAATTTTAAATTTTTTTTCTTTTCTTATTGCATAGATTATTTTTACGACAATTACAGAGCAAAGTTCAGCTAACAATAAAATCAAAATTATCAGCCGAACTTCTTTTTGTTTTTTCATCCTGAAAGTGTCGATGAACAGTTCGGCTGATAATTAAACACGAAGATGTTAGCGAATTTCACTTTGTGAAGAATAACATTAAATTCGGATGTCCTATTGTTTTATCGAATCTGCCGAACCTAGGTATGTTTTCACAAAACAAAAGTTCGACTGACATATTATCAGCCGAATCTACGTATGTTTAGGTTCGGCATATCACTTGTCCGCCGAACTTAGATTCGTAAAATAAAAAAATTAACAATTTTTTTTTAAAAAAAAAATTTAAAATAAAGAAATTAGATAAAAAAAATCAAAATTAAATTAAAATTTTATTTTTTTTAAAGAAACATTTTTTTATTTTAATTTAAAAATAATTAAAATAATATAAATAATAAGGGCATTTTTGCCATTATGAAAAATGGCTAGGTAAGGGGCACCCTTGAAATACTATTTCCAACCCTGTTTTTGTCTTATTCAATATGCCCAAAATTTTCATGTATGCCCCAAATGATGGTTCAAAAAAAAGAAAAAAAACTAGACGTCAGCCCAGCAGATTTACAGATATTTTTGTTGGGCTTGAAATTGCAAGCCTGGATGATCCAAATAACTTCGTGCAATCAAGATTGGAATATGTGGCCCAAGAAGTTACAAGCCCAAAACTAGTATTTAGGTATGCGTATGGTTGTCCACCCCATCGGCCACTATAGTCCTTTTGTCCTGGAAAGAAAAAAAAAACAAAATTGTCGGAAAATGTAAATCGTTATTCAAAATTTCGTGATTTATATGGGCTGATACCAACATTAATGGGGGCTTATACCATTTAGCCGATCCAACGGTGAGAATTGTTTAAAATCTTCTTATTCCATACGAAATAGTATCAGCCCCTAAAGAACTGGGATATCACCACATAAATCGTATAAAATTGTCGGATAATCCGCATTCCAGAATGTTGGAATATTTTCAACTATGCTATCCAAGGGGTCCTTGGCGTAGCCCCAGTCCGTGGTTCGCAGAATCGTTGGACTGCTACAAACGTATCTCGTAATATTCAAACCCAACAGACGCTATCGATGTCCGATGATGAAGAGACTCACGCTTCCCAACAAGATGTGAAACCCCTATAAATGGCATCTCCCATAACTCGTTGAATACATCATCGAAAAGCCTTCTCTCGTTTCTCTCTTAAACAAAGCATCATCAAATTCTCGCTTACATGTGTTCTTGATTGGATCGTGTTTATAAACTCAATTCAATTTCACAGAGGCTTTATCAGATCCCACAAGACATTATTTCACATACCCGTTGTAATCGCCAATTTATTGTAGGGTAGTAAATAATTGTCTAAAAGAAACTCCATGAGCCTTAAAGCTTTTGAAGACAACAATTTCCTTCGTTTATTTCATCCTCGATTTGAACCCATTTTCCAACACAGAATATGTTCCCTAATCAGTAATCATCATTTTACCACCCGCATGTCAAAATTTGCTCTCTCTAGGCTAAAACGTTCTCTCTTTTACTCTCGTTTTGTTATGGGAAGTTTACTTTTAGGACACAACCAAGAGTACGGGATAAAGTCCAGGTACTACCTGTGATTGTGATTAGATTTGCTTAATAATATCTTAATTATTAATTAATTTAAAATAAAAAAAAATTGGATAAAATAGATCTGGTGCCACGTTTAATGAGAGCAGAAGAAGTAGATGGGATTTTGAAGTTTGTATTAAATGATTTTTCATTTTGTCATCTATATGTAGATGTTGAGATTAGGACGTGCTGTGGCCCCCGGCTTTGAAAAATAATTAATTTTAAAATTGTGGATGAGAACGTGAGGTGACAACTTAATGATCTCAAGATATGCCACGTGAATCACTAATCTTCGACTGTCTTTCTCGTTCCCAATCATGCCATGGCCACTGTTATTTTGCAAGCATGTACCAATTTTTGCCTAATAGATTGTTTATCTTTGATGTCATGTTAGACTGATCGTGGTTAATCTCATAATTTTTTGAAGGCGTTGATCCAAATCTGACATCACAATACCAATAATTCAAAATTATATCTCCCACTTCTATGAAATGATTTTCTTTAATCTATTAAGGATTTGATGTTGTGAATTTCAATTTAGGTTCACTCAGATTAATTGTGATTTTCGCAAGCGTTTTCCTGCCCTATAAATAGTAAAGTAATCAGATATTTTATCAGCTGAATCTTTTATTTGGTCTCTGCCCTACACGTTTTAGTTTATTTATTGCTTCATGCTATTCGAAGTGGTGCATCAACAACAAGATAAATTATTGTAGTCTTGGGAGGCAAACACCATTCAACATACAACATCACCATGGGATGCTATTGTACCTAGCTCAATCGGGTTCAATTATTTTTCAGGAGGGAGCTAGTACATCAAATAAAAAAAAACTCATAGGGTGTTTGGATGCACACTTACAAGTTGCTTTTCGATTTCTGGAAGTTGAAAAGTCAAGCTTAGTAATAATTTTTTCAAAGACGACTTTGTGTATGCAGAAGCGCTTTTTGTGAAACAAAATAGTTTTGCTTCCGACTTCGCTCGCTCGGTATCCAAATGCGCTATATCGAACTCTTGATGGAGAGTTGAGTGAAGGATTAGTGTTGGGAACTAAATCCAACCATTTTGAATGATTTTTATTTGAATGAGAGAAAAAGATTAAATCAGTTGAATATATTGTCACCGATTGTCATCTTCGTTGAAGAATAACCAGTGAAAACCGTGTCGATCTCAAATTACTTGAACTAAAATCAAGAACTACGAACAAAAATTCAATAATAGAAAGAATCCCCACAAAAAATGAAGACGAGGATCGCACAAAAGCGAAACCACTAAACCTAAGAGTAAGAACACACTGAAATTAAAAAAAAAAAAAAAAAAAGCATAAATCTAGATAAGTACACCAAACTATAATTAAAAAATAACAGTAACAAGCCTTGCTCAAATATAATCCTACAAAAGAATCAGATCTTAGCAACAAAATATGAAAGCTAAATTTTTTTCTAGGATTTTTGGGAATAGTAGCTAGAGGCGAGAGAATTTTTTGGTTACTCTAATTGAAATTGAATTATGAATACCATGGTTCCAACATTTACAACATTATAAATGTTTACGAGATTTTTTTCTTTCCATATCCGTTTTTTTCTTTTTTTGGAAAACACGTTTCAATTCATTCAAACCATAACATTGATTACATAATTGCATAAAACATTATCAAAAACACCAAAATACAAGATAATCAAAACCCAAATACAAATGACGACATCAATTGCAAATACATCATGAAGACAAAGAGCTATGAACCGCAAGATATCCAATTTTTGTATGAGTAGTATTGACGAATGATGGTGTGAACCGAATGAACCCCTAACATTTAAAATAATTATCTTCTTCAAAAAGAGATGCTCTAAATGAAATGAAGTATTTTTCCCAAAATCTTCTAGACACAAACGAAATTCGGATGCCCTAAATACCTCTTGTTGAAGATATATCTAAAGCGAAACCGCATCAATCCTTGATGCACTTGATGAATCGAGAAATGACAAGCCAAGGTACACCATGGAGATTTGAAAGAATCGTTATTAAATCGAAGAGAAAATCGTCGTGAAGACGAAGAAAATATCGCCTCCAATACGGAGAAAATGTGTCCATAGACACCAAAAGCAACAAAAAGAAAACCTAAAACTACAAATTAAACCACTTTTATTCATAAAAAATTAAAAATCCTTGCTCAATTCTAACCCAAAATCTGAGCAAAAAAATAAAGAAGTTCTAGGTTTTTTCAGAGAAAGAGAGAGAGAAGTTTTCTTTTCATATCCAACTATCTACATCCAACTTTTACAAGGATTATTTAAGTAGGATTTTCATGGATTTTAATAGATCTTTTAAATTGTGTATTTAAATAAAATTTTACAAGTATCCTTAGATATTACTAATTTCTAATATGGATTTGTATTATGGATATAATGTATTAATATTACGATGTTGGCGAAGAAAATAGTAATCGTGTAGTGAGAAGCGGCAATCGTAGTATATATTGCCTAGTATTGGACAACAATAGTAGCATCGACAACAATACTAGAGTGTATTGCATTAGGCGATGTAATTATATTAATTATGATTGGATAATACGATGTTGTTGTAATAGTCGTGGAACAATGACCATAATGAGACATAGAATTCTATTTTTTTTTTTTATAGAAATCACACTTCAATTCATTCAAACCAAAATAGTTATTACATGATTCTTACAAGATTATCAAAAACACAAAAATACAAGATAATCAAAACTCAAATACAAATGACGACACAAATGCAAATACACCGCGAAGAGAAAGAGCCATGAACCGCAAGGATATCCAAGTTTAGTATGTGTAGCAAGATGAATGATGGTGTAAACCGAATCAATTTGAGACATTTAAAATAATTATCTTCTTGACAAGAGATGCTCCATATAAAATGGAGTATGTTGCCCAAAATCTTATAGATTCAAACGAAATTAGATGGCATAAATCCTCTTGTGGAAGATGAATCTAAGCGGCCGAAGAATCATTGATATTCTTAATGAATCGAGAATAGCAAGCCAAGAAACGTCATGGAGATTTGAAAGAATCGCTATTAGAGCAAAGAGAAAATCGTTGTAAACACGAAAAAAATATCTCCCAAATTGCGAAGAAATGTGTCCCTAAACACCAAACACACAACCTAAACTATAAATTAAACTACTTTTATAAATTTTAAATTAAACTATGAAATACAAATGATTATTACTACGAATTGTATCGCGACAAGAATACGAGATATTCTCATGCCTCTGCTTCCAATCGAAAAAGAGTAAATGATATTGAATCTCTATGTGAACCTTCCGGTATTTTGCTATCCGATAGGGATCAGATTTAGTCTCTCTTAACCTAACACTTCACCTAGATAGGTGTTTCCCAAATTAAGGAATCCTTTTCGCCCCTATCTGATTTAATTGATCCGCGTATATCTAGTGCTGAAAATTCTGCCATCGTCGAGTTTCTATCATCTGAAGAAATTTGGAACACCTTCTCAATTTGAACCCTTGAGAGATCCTGGGCGGATGGATTTCACCAATATTTTCCAAATCTAAATGGAAAATATTTGGGGTTGATATTCTCTCTTTCATTTAAGATTTCTTTTAAATAGGTTACCTTCACCTTATTTCATCAAAACCTACTTAACTATTATTCCAAAAGCTTTAAATCCATGCACAAGCCCCGACGGACTCCCGAATCATTAGCCTGAGGTATAAGATTATTTCAAAAATCCTTGCGAATCGCATCAAGCTTCCTAAACCGGATAATTTCTATGAATAAACCAACGTTCCTATAGGGGAAAAAATCACTGATAACATAATAATCGTCCATGAACTCATCCAGTCCATGAAGACCTCAAAAGCTTTAAAAAAAAATAGCCTTGAAATTAGAAGGGAAATGTATAAAACAGTCCTACAATTAGGACCCAATTTACAAAATGGTCATACAGTTACAAACTATTAACAAATCAGTCACACTTTCGTTAGTGGAAGAGTTCAGTCGGTAGGTCCTACCAAATCAGAGTTAAATCAGGTAATAAATTTCTCCTTCCGTCTTAACCTACCTACACTAGATCTTTAACCATATATATTTTTAATATTAATCTCGAGAATCGATTAGACGGTTAGGAACAGACAAATTAAACCTAACTATAATAGATATGTACCCGTAGATTGTTTTACGTACATCTCTAGGATCGTTTAGACGGACGTGATTTGTCAGAACTAAATCGGGTTTATAACAGTTTAGGGTTTTATTTCATTTTCATTTTTTCTGCCGCTTCTCTCTTTCCATTTTTATTATCAAAGCTCTGCAACAATGGTGCACTGAGGATAGACAGATTTCGAGTGAGAGAAATTGCAAACAGGTATTGGAAAGATTATATAGTTCGCGTGTATAGTTTGTTAATCCTCGTATGGTGTTTTTGTGATGATTTTGGAGCAAAATCTAGTAACTGGTTGTTGAATACGGTGGTTTTGTTACAAGAGATTAATCACAAACCCATATTGTGAATTTCATATTATTCTCAGAAAACTTAATTTAACGATTTTAGAGATTTTTTTTCATAAACCCTAATTAGGGAAAATTGAAGATTAAAAAATCTGTCATTTACAGTTGATGGTTGTGTTATTCATTGATTGTGTATTGTATTTTGTTATGTGTCTGTGCAGGAAATGTGTGAAGAACCTAGTTAGGGTTTGCAAAGAATAGATGATGTCGGTAGTAGATTTTCCCTAATTTGTCATTGTTGGTGGATTGGATGAATTTGAATACTTTGGCAGAATTGATGAAAAGGGTTTTGTTGGTGCATCCTGGAGATATGCTCGATTTATTCAGATGGATTTGTTTGAGCTCAGACTGAAATATGAAGAAGGGGTATGAGTTCATGGAAGAGATAGATGCGGTTGCTGCTAATGTAGGATTCAAGTGAGAAGGATGATGTTCTGGTGGTACAATGGCTGAGGACGCTGCTGAAGTTTGTGTATCATATGGGTGTTTACTGTTGGTGGAATGAGTTGGAGGAGATGTTTCTGTGAACGAGATTGAAGCCGAATGGTGTAAGAACAAGTTGTTACTGCAATGGATGTGTGCAGTTTTAGATGGCTCTAATTTTGTGGTTTGAGAATGATCAGGAACTGAAACTGCAAGGAAGGAGATTATGGAGCTGACTTGGGTAAGTGGATGGGTTTGATGGTGGTTGTGCTATACTGTGGTTTACGGATCTGGTGATGAAAATGGAGTTGCAAAACAGACAACTGAAGGTGAAACAACTTGAATGGTTCCGGAATTGATTTGATGTTGTTGGTGATTGAAGGTCGTTGTCCTGGTGATGTCTGAAACAGATGAGAATGGTTATTGTAGCTAAAATCATTGCAAGTGTTGAGATGAAGCTGGTGCTGGTATGTAGAGATGGGTGATATGTTGCAGTTGAGGACAAGAACAAGGTCTGAATTGTAATGGTGATGGTTGTAGCTGAGTTAAAGTCTTAATGCAAAAAATCTAAGCTTGATGTTGGTATGAGGTGGAAATGCTATTTCAAAGAGCTGCAGATGTTTGGATTGTGGTTTTACCGATATATGGAAGGGATATAGAGCAGAGGAAGGAAGTTGGAGGATGAACGCAAATGGCTCAGGCCTTGGCAATTAGACTAGTCAGCCTGAGCCAGTCGGCTAGGTTCTGGCAACAATATTGTTGCCATGTCAGTGAAATTCCCACCACGTCATCGATGGGTTAACTGCAGTTAACATTTGCTTGAGTTAAGAGCGAGGGTGTTTTGGGGACAATTAACCCCTTTTTTTTGCAAAACCGTTATGTCGGCCATAGTAGGATCATTTTGTAACCAAATTACAAAAGTAGGATCATTTTGTAAATCGAATTACAAAATGTATGTCGACCATTTTGTAAATGACCCAAATAAGAACTATCCAAAGCTTTATATCGGGTAGAATTGTATTTTACTGAATAAACCCTTTAATCCTTTTATCGTTTGGTTTTAATGATTTCTGAATGAAGCTCATCATGCAATGTGTTTCCATAACACTCATTTTTTTTTTCTACTTAACGACTCACCAGGTAACGATTTCACTAGCTCGAGAGGAATTAGACAGGCGACCCACTTTCTCCTTATCTTTTCTTTTTGTGCATGGAAATCCTATCCAGGTTCCTCTCAAAAAACGATCTCGGAGAAAAATTATTAGGTTTGAAAATCAGCAAGCAAGGTACTTACTTTTTCTTTGCTAACGATTGTGTTCTTTTCACTAAGGTTGACATGGAAGAAGCTAAAAATCTTATAGATATTTTGCCGAATTTCGAAAAGATAATCTCCAAATGGTAACTCTCCTAGAAAAATGGAATCTACTTTAGCCCCGAATCCATCTTAAGTACATTTTGAAATTCTAACGAAATCTTAAAAGTCCCTTTAATGACGAAAAGTGATCAAGTTATCTAGATACTCCGCTATTTTTTTTTTTGACTAAAATAGAAAATAGAATTTCACCCTCCACTTCAATATATATATATATTTTTTTTTTTAATAATCAAACCATTAGTATTTCATTCCATTTAAGAAACGTTTACATGATGATTTTTAAGATAAAACAAGTACATCATAAACATGAAATAAATACAATGAAAGATGCAAAATGTAAATAAATCGCGAAGAGAAAGAGCGATCCACAACGGTAGCACCTGAATCTTGTATGTGGAGATTGGAGTAGGAATGGTATTCGAAATCATAATTCGACCATCTTAATTGATTTTATTCTTGAAAAGATATACTCCTACGAGAGAGGAGTGATTTGCCCAAAAACTCATGCGCAGCGAGAAGCCCGAAAACTCTAGATCGATTATTATGTTGAAGAACTTGATCTTTCCTCCATCAAATCGACGATGTACTTGTATCCAAAAAACCAAATCACGAACAAATCTATAGAAATAAACACTATCAAAGTGTGAATAAAATCGCCCTAATAGCGAAGAAAAGAATCGCCCTAATAGCGAATAAAAGAATCGCTCTAATAGCAAAGGAATATATTAAAAACAAAAAAAATAGTTTCTAAAAACAAGCAATCTTTGCTCAGATCTATCCCCAAAAGGACTAGATATGAGCAAAGGAGGATATAAGACGATGGATTTTTTCAATCCCACCTACTTAATGTAACGACTTGCTTTTCCAAAATCCAACCCCTATCAGCTTTGACTCATTTAAAGAGAATTCGGTGGAATAAGGACAAATCAAAAAGCAAATCCGAGGAGGGTCGTACAATTCTTATTCAATCAATTTTGCAATCCCACCTACTTAATGTAATGACTTTCTTTTCCAAAATCCAACCCTGATCATCTTGTCCGCATTTGCAAACCCAAATCTCAAGGTGGCCTAGGAATAAAAAATCCCCACCAATTCAATATAACTCTCTTAACCAAATTATCTAGTTGTCTAATATTATATACCAACCATCTTTGGACCTAGATTCCGAAGTATAAATACTTCGAAAACTCTCATCCTTTCCTCGCGAATAAGAAATCCAATTTATCTTGGATATGGACTATTATTCAAAAGAGTTTAAAGGTTATCAAAGAAAACTTTATCCTATTGATAAAAAATGGAATATCTAACTACAAGAAAACTTGGCTTTAGCGTCTATTTTCTTACCAACTACAGATTGGAACTCTTCAAAGAACAACTTTTTGTAACCAGAAACATCGTCGGTTGGTAGAAACCTCTAAACACCAATTTTCCAAAGAACGACGTGAGGTTGAATTCTTTAACAACTATGACTTAACAACTGAAATATCATATTTGTTGTTGTTAGCCTCTAACCGCCATGATTGAGCAACTAAGTTTTACCCTAGAAGGTATATGTTTTTTGTGGCTCTTCTTGCTCACCAGAACTATATGTGGGTAGATACCTTAACCAACCATCAAGTTGTTGGCGTTGTAGGTAGCTTTCATCCACGAGAATTTATCAACTACAAAGTGCAGTAGAAGGTGAATATTTTAAGCCACTATGTGTATCCACCAAATAAGTAGGTTGGTAGAAATTTATACCAACCTATAGTTCCTGATGCGGTTAGTAGGTTTCAGCCACCATGATATGGCAACAGTCAAATATGATGGTTTATTGAGCCTGCAAAGACATTATCGTTCGAAAGGTTTATTCTTTTGTGAAGAAGCTTGTTCTTGGCGAGTTTATCGCGAGAGCAACTAAGTGATCTAAGTTCATCACCTTTTTTTTTTAAGAACCAAATAGCATTACACGCCAACATGAGTATTTTATTAGGAAAAATCTTTAGTCCTTAAACACAATAAAATTTACTTTGTTTAGTATCCGGTTGATTGAAATATATACAAGAGGTCAATATCTAGCAGTGTGAACCAAACTATGTCTCGTCATATCCCTGATTAGCCCGAATATCTATATGGGAACTTTATATTTAGAAATAAACCAATTAACGATTGTATAAGAAATAAAAAATGTAATAATATTTAAAGAATAAAATATAAGAAATTAAAAAAATGATTGTATATATATTTAAGGGTAATTTTTATCATTTACAAAATAAAATAAGGACAAAAAGGATAAATCAAGCATAAGCTTTGTAAGGACCAAAGCTTATGCTTTTGTAGCTTTTAAAAGCTTATCCTCCCCAGCTTTTGAAAATTGGGGAATTTGGGAAGTGCTTTGGGTAAAACATACTTTGATTTTTTTTCCCTTAAAAATTATTGACATATATAGATTTTAAAACAAGCTTGGTAAAGGGGCGGCAAGAAATGGTAGAGGGGCGGCAAGTGTGATAGCAATGTCCCTCTTATTGGTTAGGGGGTATCTTATAGGGGGTGTAGATTGACTAGATTACCCTTTTCACCTTAATTAACCAAAATGAAATCAATTTTTTTTAACCCTAATGAATCAGAAAAAATCAAATCAGTTTTTTTTTTCATCTTCTCTTCTCCTCCATCAACCCTAACCTCCATTAAAACCGAAAATTTCATCGTCTTCGATTAATCGACGATTTGAAAAATGTTTGGAAAAACCCAGTTAGGGTTTAGTTTATCGTGTTGGATTTAAGTTAATTTTGTATCAAAAATTAGGTTTTTGTATGAAATTGAAATTGAAATTTCTGGGTTTATGCTAGTTACGGTTGGTAATAACTCAAATAAGAACCGTGAATCGGATTGGGTTGATGTTACGGTTGGTTTAAACTCAAATACCAACGTAAGTTCTTAGTTTTGAGAATATGTTCGATTCCACTGGTTTTTATTTGCATCATATTTATCAACCGTAATTGAGTGACGGTTTGTTACTCAAACAACCATACCAACCGTAAATAATCCCATGTCTTAAGAATTTATCAAATAATGATTTACGGTTCAAAAGTTAAGTTGACACACCAACCGTAGGGTAGTTACAGTTGGTCTCGATTCATTATTTACCAACCGTAGGGTAGTTACGGTTGTTGTCCAAATTTAATTACCAACCGTAACTGGTTTTACGATTGGATCTTCCCCAAATTTAACCAGTTACGGTTGGTATTCGATAACTTACGAACGAGCAAAATTGCAACCGTAAGTTCTTCTGAAAATTCAAAAGTTTTGATTTTGTTATGTAATTTAGATAATTTTGAGCGAGAAAAAGCTAATTGGAACTAATTTAGAAGTATATCGGGTCACCGGAATCACTCATTTGGTTGAGTGAATCAAAATCTAGGGTTTCACAAATATCACATAAGTTTTCTTTTTTCTTCTCCTCTAAATTTTTTTTTTTTATAACTCTAAAAATCTGATTTTAGAGTTATAATAAGTGAAAATTAATTATCAACACTAATCTTGATTATCAACACTAATCTTGATTATCATTACTAATCTTGATTATTAACAATAAGGGTTAATTAGTCATTTCCATATTTTTCAATGATAAGGGGCACTTGAATTTCCTTGTAATGACCTTTTTTGTCTTATTAGGTTGCCGCCCCTCTACCATTTCTTGCCGCCCCTTTACCAAGCTTGTTTTAAAAGTGCTTTTGGGAAAATAAAAGCATTACCAAACCCAGCCTTAGGCCTCTTCCTATGCACATGCCAAAATATGGTATTTGGCATATATGCACCCACTATGGGTATGCCAAACTCGCCAAACTCATATGCCAATATGTTTTTCTCCCCGCATATAGGCATACACGACAAGAGTTTCAGTGAGCGATAGAGTCTCGTCGCTCGATGGTCAAAGAATCGCTCGATGGTCATTCGGTCGACAATGACAGTCAAGCTATCGCTCGATACTATGATAATCGCTCATCAGATCTTCATCTAACGGCTACAATTTCCCCCCTCTATAAATACCTAATTTCAAACTCATATCAACTCATACCAAAAATTCAAAATCTCTTTAGAATTTCTTAATTTCTCAATCTTTTTCAAATCTAAAACTATCACAACTCCTCTACAATTATAATTTCTTGTAAAATGGATTCACAAGCACAAACTCAAGGCAAAGGTAAGAAGAATCGAGTCCGTGGTGCAAAATACACCATGATAGAAGATGAATGTATTTGTCGTAATTATGTTTTTTTACCCAAGATCGTATCGGTGGTGCAACAACATGGTAACACCATGGGGATAATATATTTCTAAAATATGAAGAACAAACCATGAACATCAATGGTCGTGATGCAAAAGGATTGTCGTAACACTTCATTGTAATCAACCTAAGTAGCCGCTTATGCCGCATTGATAATGCAAAAGAGAAAAGGAAAGGACAAGTGGTCGGACTGATGTTGATTTTGAAAGAGAGGTTCGTACAGATTGGCAACGAAAACATGGTAAACAGTTTGCTTTCAAAGTTGTTATCATATTTTGAAGGGTTTGAACAAATATAATCCCGATTACTTAGCAAATAATCAAATAGTACCCGAAAAGTCACCATATAATTTTTCTCCTCAATACCAAATTCTTCACCATTTTCACAAGGTCCATCAAATTCTTCACCGATACCCCTACAAGCTCAAATTCCAACGTAGTTTTCAATAATTATATTGATGGTAATACTAAGGGAAAACTTCCGGAGGAATAAGGCAAACCCGGCTAGAAAATTAGCTCAAGAAGGAGGGAGTTCCTGAGGATTTAACATGGCGGAGTTTATGGATTATCAAAAGACCATCGCAAGGAAAGATCCATTCAAAGGAAAATTCAAAACCGGGAGAGTAAGAAAAGTCGTCTTTCTCAAGAAAAATTCCAGTTTGACTATGACAAGCATAACATTCTTCAAGCTAACACCTCAATTATGAACGCCCAACAACCGCATGTATGGCAAATCGAATTTGACAGATTCAAGCACGATTGAAAAGCAAGCTGGATTTACTAACAACCGTGATGAAGAAGATGATGATGATGGAACCGATGATGAGTTTGATGAAATAATTCCTCTAAATGATTAATGTACTAGTTTCTAACTAGTTTAATGGCGGAGTTTAAGTTTTAATGTTCTAGTTTAAGTTTTAATTTGATATGTTGTTATGCATTCCAATTAATATTAGTTTGAAATGAAATGTTGAAGCTTATTAATTAGAAAATAACAATACATAACATAACTTAAACTGAAGCTAAAACATTAAGAAAAATACATAAAATCATCTTCCATGCTCTTCCCAAAGATTGAATCTCAGATCATCTCTTAACTGGTCATACAAATTATGGTTCTGAATGTAGTTAGTCATTTGACCATAATTCCTTGCAAGGAGGCCTCTTTCTGGTCGAATCTCCGCCTTAAATCTTCATCATCATAGTTAATCCAATCTGAATCACGCCTGGTTTCCTGAATTACCATATTATGAATAATTATGCAAGTGAGCATAGTCTTGTGCATTTCACGAGGAATCAACCCACGATATGGGCCACAAATGATAGCGAACTTCCTCTTCAAAATTCCAAAAGCGCGTTCCACATCCTTCCTCAGTGCCATTTGGGCATCGTTAAAATATAGGTATGAATGGCCCAATGCACCAGCAGGAGGCTGACGGTAGCATTGAACCAAGGTGGACCATTTTGGGTAGATACCATCCGCAAGATAATAGCCATGAGTGTACCGATGGCCGTTGATCATGAAACTGACAGGATGGAGAAATTCCATACTTCAAATCTTCAAACAAGAGGCGACTTGTGCAAAACATTAATATCATTTTGTGAACCCTAAGACATAAAAACGTGCCATATCCAACAATCGTAAGAAGCAGCGGCTTCTAGGATAACCTGTTGGTTTTGGATAATGACCTTTATATTGACCAGCCCAATAAACAACAGGCATCCATGCCATACCCAATGCATACAATCGAGACTACCTAGCATTCCCCCGGGAATCCTTCCTCATTCTCCCTTAATATTTGTCTAACATCTTCGGTCGGTTGGTTTTCGTAAATATGTTGGACCAAAATGATTAATCATTACTTCACGAGAACAATGAAAGGTAAGTGTAAGAAGTTGTTTTACCCATACGAAGGTACTCATCATTCGCATCATTTGAGTGCCATAACCTAGAATCCTTAAAGCCGAAGTAACTTTTTGTTCGGGACTATGACCTCTAATATTCAGGTGCATCAAACTGATAATTGAATTGAGGTTCCACTCGACAAAGCTCTTCAATAATCTTTTTCACCAGATGACGAGGCATGCGGAATCGACCTTGAAAATCTCGATCAGAGTACACACAATTGGGAAGAAAATAATCGTGCATGAGCTTCTGATGGTAAAATTCCCTCCTCGATACGTATATCTTCTTGATAATACTTCTTTGGGCTCTGGAACTCTTGGTATTTGACCCGTATGTACAAGCATCATAGTTTCGATTAGATTCTCATCTTGACTTCCTCTTCGTCAATTTCTTGCAACCTCATACGATAACTTTCTTGTCAGAATCGAACATATTCATAATAATATACCTTTCTTCATTGGATCTCGACATTGTGAACCTTAAAATTGAGAATAAAGGAGTAATATCTTTAAACGGTGTGAGTTTTCTGGGTCATTTGCAAAATGACGTATATATAGGAACCATAGGGGAACTAGCCGTTGCATAATAACTACTTGGCGATAACCATTGTACGTCTTTATCGCTGGCGATATTGTCAATATCGCTCGCTAGGGATTCGATCGCTCAGTGGTTTCCCCATAGTGGCGCAAATGGTTTGGCATGCCACTTGGCATGCCAAACACCATTTTTTTGGCATGTGCATAGGAAGAGGCCTTAGGAGGTTGCCCATGCTGACGTGGATGTCTAATCTAACACTAACTTGCGCAAAAAAGTATTAAATATGATAGGAGAAAGTTTTTCTTCTCTGGTTCTATTCATTAACCACGTAGTCCTCCAGAGGAGTGGCCTGAGATCTTAAATAAATCCAAACATGGAGGGCTAAATGTGATCCAGACATACGTCTTCTGGAACATTCATCAACCTGTACAAGGACAAGTAATGCAATACATATGTGCTTCAATTTTGGCATTTATTGTTTGATGTTTTTCATCTTGTCCATATGCTCTGTGTCTTGGGTTGATTACTAATACGGAATTTATATCCGCAATGCAGTTTAATTTTGAAGGGAAGTATGATAGAGTTCAATTCATCAGTCTTATCCAAAAGACTGGTATGTATGTAATCCCTCAGGAGCGGACCATTCATTAAAGCCGAGTGGAACATCGGGTATATTTTTCTTCATCTCTTGCTTCGTTATGTTTTCTGACTTTTGATCGGAATTGGTTCTTAAGTTCTCCTTCAATATTCTTGTAATTGAGGTGTATTGTTGCTCTGTGCAGAGGATTCCCATACTGGCTGAAAGAGTTCCCGGGAATAGTATTGTATGCAGACGAAGACAACTTCAAGGTTTGTACATAAGTAATGAATCAAATTATGTACACAATACATTATAACATATATTAGGCAAAAGAGTTCTGCTCATATATGTTGCTACTCCTTGTTTCTTTATATATAGACCCAAATTTATCCTTTTTGGAGCAAGGAACCAGATCTCGGTATTAGATGGTTCAATCTGAGAACCTTAATCCCAATCAATCCCTGTAAATACTACCACCATTACTGATCCATTACCAACTTGCCAAGATGAACAAAAAGGGACAGAATGTTGGTCTTTACATCCGTAGGTAAAACTCCATTACTCCATTAGATCGAGTTCTGATTGAGTTTTTCTTTTCTTCTATCAGATCTAATTTAGTTCCCCATTCTTTTCTCTACCTGGCAAATCTGATGATTCGTAACTTGTTCTAGGGTTTGATTTTTATCTTATCAAGTTCCTATTAATCATTTCCGTGAAAAGATTGATTCACTTTGAATCAGTTATATTATGATGTTAATACCTGATTTCTTATATTTTGTTGATAAGCTTTTGTAGATTCATAAGATTGGTGCAACTGAATCTGTAATTATCATCTTTGATTTATGTCAGTGCTGTACTGGTTTCGTTTATGTTGTTTTCTTCATTCGTTGCTTGATTTTATCAATTGGTTTCATCAATGAAACCACTAGCTGGTGTAATTAGTTTAAAGTAGTTTTAAGTATCAGGTATAAGGTATGTGATTGTTGTTTGGTTATTGAGTCTGTTCTCAAGGTTATGTCCAATATAGTAATTTAGTCTTGTTTTTCTGTAAGTTCAATTTTATTCTTCTTGTCTCTGATTTTAAGAGAAACCCAATTTCACATTTAAGTTATGGATCTGAGTTACTTACCGTCATTTCTCTTGAACTTTGATATAGTAGTACAAGTTTACAAGTATGTAAGAAATTGTGAAATATGTAGATTCAGTTGACGAATCTGAAAATAAGTTTAATCTCAATTCTGGTTTTAGACGATATATAATATGCATAACTTTCTTCTTGTTGGTATGTCGTTAATGTTTTTGAGATTTTGCAAGTAAAATTTGACAAATAAAATGCTTGTGTCTGTTGTTATTGTAGGTTGATGTTGGCTAAGATAAAGCCAGAGCTAATTTTAGCACTTGGTGATGTTGGAGTCCATTGTCATGAATTCCATCTTCCACGCGATTTATAACATGGATAGAAACAGAAAATTGCATCTTCTGAAGGACTAACAGGGGAATTGTTTAACAGGCGTCAACATTAACTTCCACAAGTCCCCTCAATCTATGAAAGTGGTATGTGTCACTCTTGCTCTCAAATTAAAATATAGCAATAATGCGCAAAAAATAAATCTATCAAGAAATTGTGCCCTGCTGTAGAGACAGTGGAGGATAACATGGTCACTTAATCTATATTTGAAATTTATTCTAATATTAAACCTCTTAAAGAAAAGAATCGCATATTTGAATATGATTTGTTCTTTTGTATTTGTGTCTTTCTCTCGGATAGTACTTTTGTTTGTAAACTTTTCTAGGTACTAAGATTTGAGAACCAAATTTTGTGATGGAAGCTATGTAAATTGAAACACGGAGTTATGTAGTTTCGCATGGCTTTCCTAAGGTTTCTATTTTTCTAGGTACTTCTTCGGCTCCTTCAAAGAAAAACGAGTTTGGGTACCTTCTCTTACTTCTACTTGATTTGATGGTAGGTGTTAGCATAATAGAAAAGATTGAAACTTGGGCTGAAGTAATGTTTTTTTTGCTTGTTGCTACTTTAAATCATCTAAAAGCAATCTGAAATAACAGGTGTTGCAGCTATCTTATCAAAAAGTTCAATGATAATTGATACCTGGAATAGGAAGTTATTGTTGCAAACATGTTGGTCTTTTTGACCTTTCTGATTATGGTTAATCCGCATTCAAACATTGACGTTGGAAAACCGCTAACATTTGTTGATGTAGTGTATTAGACGAGGATTCTTGGATGTCATTTGAACTGTAGTTACCTCTTTGGTCCTTTCACCGCTTGGTAAGGTGCGAGGATAGGTTTTCATTCTTACTTGCTTTGCTTTGTTTGATTATTTCATGTATCCACTTCTTCTTCAGTTGGTGTTGGTTTGGATAAACATGTTGCTTTACCTATGGGAAATTGCTTGAGTTCATGTGTGTTTCCTTTTCTGTATGTTAATGGAAGGGACAAATAGACCGACTCATTTGTCATTGTTGTTTCCTTTTCAGGTAGTTCGGATTTGAAGGAATTAGAGAGAAACACGTAAATCGGGTTTGTGTGGCGGCTCCAACGAAGAAAGCCGAATCGGCAGCCAAAGAGTGCTTGTCAAGCGGTGAAAAGACGGGTGTGCAACAAAGCCAAGAAATCGAGATGAAGACGGTAATTTCCGGTAACTCCTTACAATTTTGGTTACATTTTCAGGTGTCTAGTTGAAATTACATTCGATTTGATCCACGAATTTGTAATTTATTAATGTTCACACTGGGTCAATGAAGTTTAACCAGGTGGTGCAATTTGTGTGTGTATCATTTTTAATGATGCATGTACATGAGTTCAATCTTTGAAAGTAATCATCTTGTAAATGAGAGTGCCCCTACTAAAACGTATCTATGGTATTTACTTAATCTTGTTCAGTGTAGCATCAAGTGTTTTCTTTTACTTGATTTGCATAACTTGGTTACTATGAAAAGCCGCTTGACGTTGTTCTAAAAAAGAGTCCAAGTGCTTTGTGTTTTGTCTGCTTTGCTTGTCTCCCCCTGGATATGTGTTTGCTACTCATGGCCAGCTATTGAGGTTTTTATTGTTGTCTAAATTCTCATGACTTAAGATTTGAGGTTGAACAATGTTATTTTATTAGTTGCATATTCTGGATAACAAGAATCCTAGTACTAAGTTAAATATCCGAGTTCTCCTGCTTAATACTAAAAGTCTATATGATATTACCTAAATCTTGTTTTGTGGCATCTGAATATTTTCTTTTGAGTATATTTTCATTATTGTTTAAACAATCATAGCAATCCTGCATTAAATGCTTAAACTTCATCTTTTCATGTAATGTAAGCATTTGGTCAGTGGTGATTTTGCGAGGCCAAACGGATGTAAGCATTTGGCCCCATTTTTCGAAGCATTTTTATGAGAACAAAACAAATTGTTTAGTCTCATTGTAATAATACTTCGTTACTTGGTATTATAGGCTCATAAGATCAGTCATTAAATGGGTGTTGAAGGTCTAAAGAAGATGAACTAGGACAAACAGTTCATACTTGAAGTCCCCCTGGTTCAAAAAAGTTGAAAGTGTCAAATTGATGCAATTACAGATCAATTGCTTTCTCTTTGGGTGGGCCATTCCTAAAACATCACTCAGGTGCAGGTGCAGGTGCAAGGTTAACTCGCTGGATACTTGTTTAAATTCTTTGTAATTTATCATTGTTCAAATATGTTCTAATTGTAGTGATTGAAAATAATGAATAAGAGCAAACATCTGAATAAAAGAAATTCTGAAGTTGTTTTCGTTTTTTATTTTATTATTGAATAATACTCTTACCAACACCTGAAGCAGCTCAGCTAGTAACAGTGAAACACTTGAGCAACTCAATTTGTACTAGCTTAAGACCTTGGTCAATGACTAAAGCACCTACCAAACATTTGATGCCAAAAAATCTTCACCAAACACATTAAGTGATTAGAAAACTTCACCGACCGATTATTCTCAGATCTGATTCCTTGAGAAGCCGAAATTTCGATTATGAGCCCTCAACCAACTTCCAAGCGCCAAGATATTTAGCGGGTAACACATAAAACCAACGAAATTTACGTGGATACAACACTCAACCATCCAAATTTTAGCGGATAAAATCCTTTACCCACAAGGCCAAACGCATAGAGCAACTAAAATTCAGTGGGTTAAATACTTTATCAACTCACATCGTTTAGTAATTGGCCACATCTACCAACCATATACAAGTCTTTAACAACAGATATTTTTGTGGGTTATATATTTCACCAACGACAACCAGTGCTTACTGAAAAATTGTGCCAACCATAACTTGAGTCGCTTTCACCGGAAGTTGGAAGATATTTGTTCCAACGAATCGTTGGTATAAACCTTTAGCAATAAGCCTTTACCCACGAAGCGTATTCGTTGCCGGATCGGGGCATTATAGAGCTCCACCCACTCAAAACGGCCATGTACCAACCGAATCCTAGTAGTCGCTAAAGTTCAATTTTCTTGTAGTGTACCCAAATTTTGGGGAATAATTGGTTACCTTAGATAGTATTATACCACAACCATTAGGGAATCAAGAACTAATCCCCCAAATGGTTAACGAACTCATTACCAATGATGAAAATTGGTACACACCCAAAATTGATGATCTTTTCTCTCCTGAGATCAAAACCAAAATTCTAACCATCTTCCTAAAGATAACTGAACCAGATACAATTAGATGGAAACACCATAACTTAGGAGAATTTTTTGTCAAAAATATTTACAACTACCTCACAAGCCAATCTTCTAAGAACAACATATATTTTCATAGGAAAAAATTATGGTCGGTTCATGTTACTTCGAGAATAAAACTCTTTCGCTTGATACTAGTCAACAAAGTTCTACCAACCTCAAACCTCCTCGCAGCGCATATCTCGAAAATATCTTCAATCTGCTCTCTTTGTGATTCTAATACACTAGAAATGGAAAAACATATATTTATGAAATGTCCTTTATCTGAGCAACATGGTTTTCATTCTCCCTAGCGCACTGACGTTAAGCTCTTCCTCAGGAACCATAACGCGTTGGTTTTTAACTGGCAAGACAACCCTAACTTGGAAACACAAATGCTTAATTAATTTTGAAAACATCTCCCCTTCTCCCATTGCTTTAATTCAGCAAATTAAGAATCAAATCACTCCTAGAAATACCTTTCTTGCCAAATCTCAAACCTAACTCTTAAGAGAACATAAAACTTCTTGGTCTGCGATAAGTTCATATTGGGTAATATTTGCTAATGCTTCTTTCAAGAAAGAAGATTTTTCGTTGGGTTATGCTTTCACCTTGTACTCAGTAGATCAAGAATCATTTATGGGGACATTGGGCAGGAGCGGATTGGGCATCATCAACGCTCCCAAGCGTAAGCATATTCCCTTCTCATGGAAAGCACATGTTCGAAGCTAACACTTTATCAAGTGTTACAAATTACAAGAAACTAGAGGGAATATATAGTCAACTCAAAAATAGCAAAAATCCTTTGGAAAGCTGAAAATACTATCACAAAGGACATGAATAATATGAAGAAACTCCCTCAAGCGAAAGAACATGATATTTACATGAAACAAAATACAACAATAGACAATATGGCAAAAGAAGTAATTAAGAATCAGAGCCTCTAACATATGTCTAAAACATATGCAGTTGAAATTTCAAAAGTACGCTATTTTATGCAAGAAAGAAATTGCTAACTTGTTGTACTATATATACTTTACTTTTTTAGTAATAATTCCTTTTCATCGGAAAAAAAAAATCTATACAAATTCGTAATGGAAAAAAAGTAGGAAATACCATTAGGTCCTAGGAATAATATATTAGAGAGAGTCTAGTCCATTTGACCCAATCAAATGTCTGTTTGGTTCTATTTGGTAATATAAATTATAGTTTGGTCCTAAAAATTATTGTTTGGTCCTAGGATGATGTCATGGATGATGTAAATGTCACCTTGTAGTGGCATAAATACCCTTTTGGATAAGGACCATATATATAGTCAAAAGGTAAGAGAGAAAATCATTTCTCGGATCTACTTTCTCTTTCCTTTTCTCTTCCGCTCCAACGATTTCTAGGGTTTTCTTTTTTCTGCTGCTGCAATTATGTTGAATACGAGAAGAATAACAAACCGATGGTTGTGTTGATTTACAGAGTTCATTCTGCTGATGATGTTCTTGATTGCGATCTAGATTTTGAGGAATTATTTGTGCTTTTGTTTGATTACGATCTTGTTTTGGAATGTTTTTTGTCTGTACTGTCAAGATGATGATGATGAAGAAGAAGAAGATGAAGATCTTCATTTCTGCTCACGATGAAGACGATGATATTCATCAAAAAACGACCAAAATCATTCTTCTTCTTGTTGACGATAAAGAAGATGAAGATACCCGATCTGTTTTGATGAATACGATGGAAGATGATGTTTGATCTTTGGTGTTTTTAAAAGACGAAGATGTTGTTTTCTTGTTAAAGACGTCGGAGAAGATGAAGATGATGTTGCTTGATGTTTTTATATGGACTTCATTCCGAAATGAAGTCTGTTTTTTATGTTTTTATATGGACTTCATTTTTGGATGAAGTCCGTTTTTTTAGGTTTTTATATGGACTTCATTTGGAATGAAGTCTTTTTTTAGGTTTTTATATGGACTTTATTTCTGGAATGAAGTCTCTGTTTTTATATGGAATTCGTTTCTGGAATGAAGTTTATTTTTTAGGTTTTTATATGGACTTCATTTCTGGAATGAAGTCTGTTTTTATATGGAGTTCATTTCTGGATTGAAGTCTGTTTTTTTAGGTTTTTATATGGACTTCATTTGGAATGAAATCATTTTTTAGGTTTTATATGGACTTCATTTTTTTTTTTAGGTTTTTATATGGACTTCATTTCTGGAATGAAGTGCTACAAGAAAATAAAAAATTAACACGGAAGGGTATTTTTGTCGGTTTAATATTTTTAAATAATTATGGACCAAACAGTAAAGGCGTTTGACCAAAGACCAAACAGACATGGGCCCACCTAAAAAAGTACCAAACCATATTTTTCCCGGGATCCCTCGAACTTATATTGCTCAGGGATACACAAAAAGACAATTTTTTATATTAGGAAGTAATATATATATATATAGAACTATCCAAAGCTTTATATTGGGTAGAATTGTATTTCTTGAATAAACCCCGTAATCCTTTTATCGTTTGGTTTTAATGATTTCTCGAATGAAGCTCATCATGCAATGCGTTTCCATAACACTCATTTTTTTCTACTTAACGACTCACCCCGGGTAACGATTTCACTAGCTCGAGAGGAATTAGACAGGGCGACCTACTTTCTCCTTATCTTTTCTTTTTGTGCATGGAAATCCTATCCAGGTTCCTCTCAAAAACGATCTCAGAGAAAAAATTATTAGGCTTGAAAATCAACAAGCAAGGTACTTACTTTTTCTTTGCCAACAATTGTGTTCTTTTCACTAAGGCTGACATGGAAGAAGCTAAAAATCTTATAGATATTTTGCCGAATTTCGAAAAGATAACTGGCCAAATGGTAACTCTCCTAAAATATGGAATTTACTTTAGCCCCCGAATCCATCCTAAGTACATTTTAAAATTCTAACAAAATCTTAAAAGTCCCTTTAATAACGAAAAATGACTGTTATCTAGTTACTCCGCTATTTTTTTTTTTGACTAAAATAGAAAATAGAATTTCACCCCTCCACTTCAATATATATATATATATATATTTTTTTTTTAATAATCAAACCATTAGTATTTTATTCCATTTAAGAAACGTTTACATGATGATTTTTAAGATAAAACAAGTACATCATAAACATGAAATAAATACAATGAAAGATGCAAAATGTAAATAAATCACGAAGAGAAAGAGCGATCCACAACGGTAGCACCTGAATCTTGTATGTGGAGATTGGAGAAGGAATGGTATTCGAAATCATAATTCGACCATCTTAATTGATTTTATTCTTGAAAAGATATACTCCTACGAGGAGAGGGAGTGATTTGCCCAAAACCTCATGCGCGGTAGGCTTGAAAACTCTAGATCGATTATTATGTTGAAGAACTTGATCTTTCCTCCATCAAATCGCCGATGTACTTGTATCCAAAAAACCAAATCACGAACAAATCTATAGAAATAAACACTATCAAAGTGTGAATAAAATCGCCCTAATAGCGAAGAAAAGAATCTCCCTAATAGCGAAGAAAATAATCGCTCTAATAGCAAAGGAATATATTAAAAACAAAAAAATAGTTTCTAAAAACAAGCAATCTTTGCTCAGATCTATCCCCAAAAGGACTAGATATGAGCAAATGAGGATATAAGACGATGGATTTTTGCAATCCCACCTACTTAATGTAACGACTTGCTTTTCCAAAATCCAACCCCCGATCAGCTTGGACGCATTTAAAGAGAATTCGGGGTGGAATAAGGACAAATCAAAAAGCAAATCCGAGGAGGGTCGTACAATTCTTATTCAATCAATTTTGCAATCCCACCTACTTAATGTAATGACTTGCTTTTCCAAAATCCAAACTTTGATCGGCTTAGCGCATTTAAAAATAAGTCTCAGAAATAAGGACAAATCAAAAAGCAAAGAGGATATATGATAGCTTGGTCAAGCATTTGCAAACCCAAATCTCAAGGTGGCCTAGGAATAAAAATCCCCACCAATTCCATATAACTCTCTTAACCAAATTATCTAGTTGTCTAATATTATATACCAACCATCTTTGGACCCAGTTCAAGTCTAAATACTTCGAAAACTCTCATCCTTTCCTCGCGAATAAGAAATCCAATTTATGTTGGATATGGACTAGTATTCAAAAGAGTTTAAAGGTTATCAAAGAAAACTTTATCTGACAGATAAAAGAATGGAATATCTACCTAAATTTTGGGGAATAATTGGTTACCTTAGATAGTATTATACCACAACCATTAGGGAATCAAGAACTAATCCCCCAAATGGTTAACGAACTCATTACCAATGATGAAAATTGGTACACACCCAAAATTGATGATCTTTTCTCTCCGAGATCAAAACCAAAATTCTAACCATCTTCCTAAAGATAATCAAACCGAGATACAATAAGATGGAAACACCATTACTTAGGAGAATTTTCTGTCGAAAATATTTACAACTACCTCACAAGCCAATCTTCAAACAACAACATAGATTTTCATTGGAAAAATTATGGTCGGTTCAGGTTACTCCGAGAATAAAACTCTTTCGTTTGGATACTAGTCAACAAAGTTCTACCAACCTCAAAACCGCTCGCAGCGCATATCTCGACAATATCTTCAATCTGCTCTCTTTGTGATTCTAATACACTAGAAATGGAAAAACATATATTTATGAAATGTCCTTTATCCAAGCAACATGGTTTTCCTTCTCCCTAGCGCACTGACGTTAAGCTCTTCTTCAGGAACCATAACGCGTTGGTTTTTAACTGGCAAGACAACCCCTAACTTGGAAACAAAAATGCTTAATTGTTTTTGAAAACATCTCCCCTTCTCCCATTGCTTTAATTCAGCAAATTAAGAATCAAATCACTCCTAGAAATACCTTTCTTGCCAAATCTCAAACCTAACTCGTAAGAGAACATAAAACTTCTTGATGCTGGATAAGTTCATATTGGGTAATATTTGCTAATGCTTCTTTCAAGAAAGAAGATTTTTCGTTGGGTTATGCTTTCACCTTGTACTCGGTAGATCAAGAATCCTTTATGGACATTGGGCGGGACCGGATTGGGCATCATCGACGCTCCGGCGAAGCATATGTCAGAAGCTAACACTTTATCAAGTGTTACAAATTACAAGAAACTAGAGGGAATATATAGTCAACTCAAGAATAGCAAAAATCCTTTGGAAAGTCAAAAATAGTATCACAAAGGCCATGAAGAATATGAAGAAACTCCCTCAAGCGAAAGAACATGATATTTACATGAAACAAAATACAACAATAGAAAATATGGCAAAAGAAGTAATTAAGAATCGAAGCCTCTAACATATGTCTAAAACATATGCGGTTGAAATTTCAAAGTACGCTATTTTATGCAAGAAAGAAATTGCTAACTTATTGTACTATATATACTTTGCTTTTTTAGTAATAATTCCTTTTCATCGGGAAAAAAAAAATCTATACAAATCCTTAATGGAAAAAGTTGAAAATACCATTAGGTCCTAGGAATAATATATTAGAGAGTCTAGTCCAACACCCAGTCAAATGTCGGTTTAGTCCTATTTGGTAATATAAATTATAGTTTGGTCTTAAAAAAATTGTTTGGTCTCTGTAGTGATGTCATGGATGATGTAAATGTCACCTTGTAGTGGCGAAATACCCTTTTGGATAAGGACCATATATATAGTCAAAAGGTAAGAGAAAAAATCATTTTTCGACTCTACTTTCTCTTTCCTCTAGATTTTTCTTTTTCTCTTCCCGCTCAACGATTTCTAGGGTTTTCTTTTTTCTATGCTTTGCAATTATGTTGAATACGAGAAGAATAACGAACCGATGGTTGTGTTGATTTACAGAGTTCATTCTCAATGATGATGTTTTTGATTGCGATCTAGATTTTTAGGAATTATTTGTGCTTTTGTTTGATTACGATCTTGTTTTTGAATGTTTTTTGTCTGTGTTGCTGATGATGATGATGAAGAAGATGAAGATCTGCTGTTGCTGTTCACGATGAAGACGATGATATTCATCAAAAAAACGACCAAAATCTGTTGTTGTTGTTGTTGATGATAAAGAAGATGAAGATACCCGGTTTGTTTTGATTAAGACGATGGAAGATGATGTTTGATGCTGGTGTTTTTGAAGACGACGATGTTGCTGCTGCTGTTGAAGACGTCGGAGAAGATGAAGATGATGTTGCTGATGTTTTTATATGGACTTCATTACAGAAATGAAGTCTGTTTTTTTTTTATGTTTTTATATGGACTTCATTTTTGGAATGAAGTCTGTTTTTTTTAGGTTTTTATATGGACTTCATTTCTGGAATGAAGTCTGTTTTTTAGGTTTTTATATGGACTTCATTTCTGGAATGAAGTCTGTTTTTATATGGAGTTCATTTCTGGAATGAAGTCTGTTTTTAGGTTTTTATATGGACTTCATTTCTGGAATGAAGTACATTTCTACACTAACGACTCACCAGGTAACGATTTCACTAGCTCGAGAGGAATTAGACAAAGCGACCCACTTTCTCCTTATCTTTTCTTTTGTGCATGGAAATCCTATCCAGGTTCCTCTCAAAAGCGATCTAAGAGAAAAAATTATTAGGCTTGAAAATCAACAAGCAAGGTACTTACTTTTTCTTTGCCAACAATTGTGTTATTTTCACTAAGGCTGACATGGAAGAAGCTAATAATCTTATAGATATTTTCTTAATTTTGAAAAGATAACCGGCCAAATGGTAACTCTCCAGAAATATGTAATTTACTTTAGCCCCCGAATCCATCCTAAGTACATTTTAAAATTCTAACAAAATCTTAAAAGTCCCTTTAATGACGAAAAATGACTGTTATCTAGTTACTCCGCTATTTTTTTTTTTGACTAAAATAGAAAATAGAATTTCACCCCTCCACTTCAAATTTTTTTTTTTTATCAAACCATCAGTATTTCATTCCATTTAAGAAACGTTTACATGATGATTTTTAAGATAAAACATGTACATCATAAACATGAAATAAATACAATGAAAGATACAAAATGTAAATAAATCGCGAAGAGAAAGAGCGATCCACAACGGTAGCACACGAATCTTGTATGTAGAGATTGGAGAAGAAATGGTTTTCGAAATCATAATTCGACCATCTTGATTTTGTTCTTGAAAAGATATACTCCTATGAGAGAGGAGTGATTTGCCCAAAAACTCATGCGCAGCGAGAAGCACGAAAACTCTAGATCTATTATTATGTTGAAGTACTTGATCTTTCCTCCATCAAATCGCAGATGTAATTGTATCCAAAAAACCAAATCACGAATAAATCTATAGAAACAAACACTATCAAAGTGTGAATAAAATCGCCTAATAGCGAAGAAAAGAATCGCCCTAATAGCGAAGAAAAGATCGCTCTAATAGCAAAGGAATTTATTCAAACAACAAAATAGTTTCTAAAAACAAGCAATCTTTGCTCAGATCTATCCCCAAAAAGGACTAGATATGAGCAAAGGAGGATATAAGATGATGGAATTTTGCAATCCCACCTACTTAATGTAACGACTTGCTTTTCCAAAATCCAACCCCGATCAGCTTGGACGCATTTAAAGAGAATTCGGGTGGAATAAGGACAAATCAAAAAGAAAATCCGAGGAGGTCGTACAATTCTTATTCAATCAACTTTGCAATCCCACCTACCACTACACCATTTTAAGGGATTCGCAACCCAGGTTTGCAACGGCACTAGCGCGGTTGCGAATTTTTAGGTTGCTAATTGCAACTGATTTTTTTTCGCAACGGAGGACTGCCGTTGCGAATTTTGTAACCTCACAAGCAAGGTTGCGAATCGCAATTGAGCTGGGTTCAAGCGTGTGAACCATGTGCGTGGTCGGGAACACTAGGACTTATAAACACGCCTCAGTCAAAGTTCGGTCAAGATTTTTTTTTTCCACCCTTAATCCCAATCTAGGGTATATCATGCCTTAATCGAATTCCATGTTCATTTTCTCTCAGCCAAACCGTAGACTCGGTCTCTCCTCCCTCTCCTCTCTCTCCTCTACCCTCCTCTCCATCTTCATCTCCATCTCTATCTCGATCTGCTCAGCTGAACTCTTTAGAATACAGATCCCACCACCTTGGTCCATCGATTACTATGTCAAACAAAATCAACCAGCATAAAATCAACCGCGTTCTTGAAGCGCTGCTCCTGGTCGAAGAAGAAAACTTGTTGAAAATCATCGTCAACAACTGAATCTGAAGAGGAAAGAATCATCACAAATAATGAAAAAGATAAGTTTACTCAATCTCGGTCTTTTTATCTCAATAATAATCGTTAAATCTTCAAAATTGATATCGATTTACAGGGGTTTTGAAAACCCAAATCGACGATCTCATATAAAAATATTTCTTCGATTTATGATCAGAGTTTAGATCTGTAATCTCCTCATATCGATCTACCTTTTGAGGCCAAAATCTCAGAAAAATCCACCTAATTTTTTTAAGGGTTCTTCAGAAGTCAGGAAAGATGTTTAAAGAAAATCTCAAATAGAAAATCAGTTTTTCGATCCGTAATATGCATATTTGGATCTCTGTTACCCATTAAATTGATTTCATCGAATTTCAATCTCTGACCTTATATTGAATTAGTATATGTTCTTGGATGGTATGACTTTCGGTCTCAATTCTTTTAGGCGATTGAATAAGCATCATGGATACAAAATGATGATGAAATATAATCTAATAATTTTAATCTAGTCAATGATGTAGCATCCTAATTCACTTCTCAAAAACTTGCAATTTGAAGGTAAAGATTGATAAGGTAATGGGATAACAAAATCAAATGATGAACATCCAACTGCTAAGGTAAAGATTGATACATACATACATTTGGCATCCCTGCATTCTTTATTTTTGGGTTTGTTTTTACATTTAGATTTTATACTGTATACTCTGTGGGCTATAGGTACTTGTAGAGTTGGCAGAGCTTCAAGATCGAGAAGTTGGAGATGGGATTACTTATGTTGTTATTGTTGCTGCAGAACTGCTCAAGGTAACACTTACATAACTGGTATGCTGGCTTGGCTCTATATGTTGTTGCAATACGTAGCTCCTTGGTTTATTTGCGGAGAGAGCAAATGAGCCGGGTCAAGAATAAGATACACCCAACATCTATAATCATTGGATACAGAGTAAGCTTACATTCTCTGGAAAATTGATTTAGTTCTTTCTACATAATCATTTGTTTTTTATGTTCATTGGTGTGGATTTTATCTCGCGCCGCCTTTGATACTTTGATCTTTGCCGCCGAGTTCTTACCATCTTTGTTTCTAAATGCTCGCCATCTTTTTATCATTCACCTCGTGATGAGAGAAGCGTGCAAGTATGTCGAAGAAAAACTGGCAGTGAAGGTATGTCTGCATTATCGTTATAAGTTTTTGAGAAATGAATTAGGATGTTAGAAACTAAGCAAGTTTTTGAGAAGTGAATTAGCTGATTGACTGCATTTCGAGATCAATTGCTTTTAGCTATGAATTTTTAAATATAATCTATAATCTAAATCTAGTCAACATGATGTATTATGATCTGTAGCTTGGTTTCCTTATATATCTACTAATTATTTTGATGGTTAATTTCATTGACCCCTAAAAGAGAGCCACGAAAACGCATCTTCGGAACTGAACACTACGATTGAACATTCCTTCAAGTTAACAACAAAGAACTCAATGTTGCAGAAGCGCTAATCCTATCTTCAAATAAAGCTAACTATCTACTCTGCATCTATAATTTTTAAAATATGGTACCTATCAGTGATGTGTGCTTAGGGTATTCTTAGTATATTTATAGTTGTGAATGAATGTTAGTATTCCTACATGTTGCCATCCTTGAATGTAAGCCTCGACTCTTGATACATGGCTAATTACTGGCACTTCATAATTTAGTTTTTTTTCAAGTACAGACTTTGAATGCCCGCTCTAGAGCCATTCACATGTCGAAGTTAGATCGAAGTGGCACCACATCAAGGTTAGTTACTTCTTAGCTATCTCTTTTTCTCCTTCTACTTTTACATCTTTTTATATCTTTTATAAGTGACTTTATCATCTGTGACCTTGTTCCTGTTGTAAATGGAGCTTCCCTTGCTCTACCAGGCAACATCAGTTCTTGGTGTTGCACCTGCCATCAACCCACTAGCTGCTGCACTTGGACAAGCTTTTATACCTATCAGGAACATCTCCGTCATTTCTCATGCGGATCATGGTATGCAACTGTATGCATATCTATGTTGCAATTTAGCTGTAAAGAGTTTTGTGAATACAGTTGAGTACTTTAGCGATATTGGTATGTTTATTTTGCAGGAAAATCTACGTGTCTAAGATGATTCCTGCCTCCGACAAGGGTAGATTCTTTGCCTTTGGTCGTGTCTTTGGTTTACCATGTTCCCTTCCGGTTACTACAGTATTTGTGCGTCATATTGATTACGGGACAGTAAAACATATTTTTGTGGACAAGTATGTAACTATTTTCTCTAGACATGTTATTTTTTAGACTATTTTTTGTTGTCTTATGTTTGTCATCCACTTATAGGAATAGTGCTGGGCATGTGTACTTGCGGTTTGATACTACAACATCATCCATGAGTGCGCAGTGTGCTCTTCATGGGAGATGGTTTGCTGGGAAGATGATAACTGCAACATACATGGTAAGTCTCACAACTGAGATAGCTCGACTACAACAACTCACAACTGAGTCTTGTTATTGAAAAACATCAGTCTGATTAGATGAATTTGTGATGCTTTGTTCGCAGGTTAATTGAATGATGCTCTGTTGTGAGATCGGAAAGGTTGGAGAACAAAGCAGCAAAGCAGCAGCCATTAGTCCCTTAGCAGCTGCAAGATTTGTAAGTTATAATGTAGTATCTCCTTATAAAGATTTAAGTTAGAAGAACTTGGGAATTTTAGAACTTTATACAAACTGAACTTTACGTATTGGATTTAATTGATCTTGATTTATTTGCTCTCGAGCATTCTTAGTTTAGGATTATTCAGATGCATCAGTTTAGGCTGGTGAACACCAGGATGCATACAAGGTTAAGACTTTTTTAGATAAATGAAAAAGCATTCTTGGTGCCTTTTAGAGAAAGCTGCCAAGACTTCATATCGTTTTTCATTCAAGATATTCTTGATTTTGTTAACAAACCCATAGGTTGATTTGGTTCTACTCTAATCTCATGTTATATTTATGTTTGTATATGTTTTGCAGGGAAAATAGTTATTAGGGACACAAAATCTACAACATTAATGTGACACCATTAGGGATGCGAAGTGTAGAGAAACAAGCGAAGTAGTAAGGCACTGGGTATGCAGCAAGGTATGAGAAATGGAGAGTAAGCATTACAAGTTATACTTAACTCCCTTATTTTACTAGACTGATTGCCATCAACCTGATTGGTGCTCTTGCTGGCATTGCTGCAAATCTCTTATTGTGCCAAGTATATGTATGCTAATGATGGATTTGGATTTAGCCTTCATTATATTTTTACTTCTTATTTTAGTGAATATCCATCACATGTGATTACAAGATGGTTGTTTGAACCTTTCGTCCGGTCGACCTAGAAGCGAGTTCGGTAGGTATTTGTTGAACTTGGTAGTATAGACTTTATGGCATAATAATGTACTATAGGATAATCGATCCACGTAGCTTGAAACAATGGGGATGTAAAAATATAAATTAATGTTGAAATATGAAAGCACATAATAAAGAGAAATAAGAGTGCACACAAGTATAAATATGATGTCTTTCAAAATTTGTTCGAGACCTTTTTCTGTTTCTGACACGAACACATACACGCAATATTATAGGCGATACTATTCCACAAAACTCTCTTCTGGTCATGATTTGTAGAGTTTGTTCCCTTGGTCATGCTAAATTTGTAAATGATTTCTTAGTGTGACTAGCTGATTGGGGTGACGAGTAATATTCATCTATTGCCTTTTTAGGACATTTGCGGATCTTTTTCTCTTCTTACTTTGTTTTCCAGTTTTGAAGATTAAGTGATACGTGGTGATAGGGTTAGGTTCAAACACCGGCCAGTTGTTCACAACGTCACACGGACTTCTCCTATTCGGAATGATTCACGTGCTCAAACACCTACACTGCTCAAACACCTTCACTGCTCAAACACCTTCACCGGCTCGATCATCGATGGCAGTCTTGAAATGCCTCCATGTTTCTGAGAACACCAATTATATGCCAGCTTTTATCTATCATTGTTTTAACTTAGGTCATTGGAAGGAGGATTAGAGACAATGGAAACTTATCCAGTTCCCCATATTCATCATTTCCACAGATTTTGCACAACTTATACTTGCACATCCATATTATTTCTTTATTAGTTTTGACTTCAATTGATTTATAAGCATACCTGGTCATCCCACGATTGGAAGAACTTGTGATGCTTTGTTCGCGAGTTAATTGAATGATGATCTCATGTGAGATCGGAAAGGTTGGAGAACAAAGACAAAGCGTGCCATTAGGTCCCTTAGCAGCTGCAAGATTTGTAAGTTATAATGTAGTATCTCCTTATAGAGATTTAAGTTGGAAGAACTTAGGATTTTTCGGAACTTAGGAATTTCGAACTTTCTACAACCTGAACTTAGGAATTAAGTATGTTTACATTATGTATTATGTCCATTAAATGAATGACATAGTTTGTATCAAAAACTCATACTTGTTGTTAACTTCAATTGAAGAATTCTCTTTTCATAATGGTGAATGTGGAAATGAAAGTGAATGAATGTGTCATGGTTAGTATATCTGTGGAATGCTGAATATGGGGAACTGGGTAACTGCAGGGGGTAAATGTGGGGGGAATGAATTTTGACCAGGTCAATGAAGACTTGACCTTTTTTTTTTGTTGCAAACAATTAGCAACGTTTGTATTCTGTTGCTAAGTTGGAACCAGAACCAGTAAATTAGAACCAGAACCAATAATATTTTAGTTCCGGGTAGGGGTATTCCTGTAATTAGAAACAGGTTAGCAACGGCAGACCTTGGTTGCGAATAAGCGAGTCGCAACGCACGATGCGTTGCGAATCTCCGTTCTTGACAAGAGTCGCAACGGAGCTTATCTTAGTTGCGAAAAAATACAACACCGTGTTTTGAAACGTCACTTTGCCGTTGCGATCCCGTCGACAACGGCGAGACTCCATTGCGAATCCCTAAAAATGGTGTAGTGTACTTAATGTAATGACTTGCTTTTCCAAAATCCAACCCCGATCGACTTGTCATTTAAAAATAAGTCTAGTGAAATAAGGACAAATCAAAAAGCAAAGAGGATACATGATAGCTTGGTCAAGCATTTGCAAACCCAAATCTCAAGGTGGCCTAGGAATAAAAAATCCCCACCAATTCAATATAACTCTCTTAACCAAATTATCTAGTTGTCTAATATTATATACCAACCATCTTTGGACCCAGATTCCGAAGTCTAAATACTTCGAAAACTCTCATCCTTTCCTCGCGAATAAGAAATCCAATTTATCTTGGATATGGACTAGTATTCAATAGAGTTTAAAGGTTATCAAAGAAAACTTTATCTGACAGATAAAAAAATGGAATATCTACCCAAATTTGGGGGAATAGTTGGTTACCTTAGATAGTATTATACCACAACCATTAGGGAATCAAGAACTAATCCCCCAAATGGTTAACGAACTCATTACCAATGATGAAAATTGGGACACACCCAAAATTGATGATATTTTCTCTCCGAGATCAAAACCAAAATTCTAACCATCTTCCTAAAGATAATGAACTGAGATACAATTAGATAGAAACACCATAACTTAGGAGAATTTTCTATCATAAATATTTACAACTACCTCACAAGCCAATCTTCGAAGAACAACATATATTTTCATAGGAAATAATTGTGGTCGGTTCATGTTACTTCGAGAATAAAACTCTTTCACTTGATACTAGTCAACAAAGTTCTACCAACCTCAAACCGCTCTCAGTATATCTCGAAAATATCTTCAATCTGCTCTCTTTGTGATTCTAATACACTAGAAATGGAAAAACATATATTTGTGAAATGTCCTTTATCCGAGCAACATGGTTTTCATTTTCCCTAGCGACTGACGTTAAGCTCTTCCTCGGGAACCATAACGCGTTGGTTTTTAATCGGCAAGACAACCCTAACTTGGAAACACAAATGCTTAATTGTTTTTGAAAACATCTCCCCTTCTCCCATTGCTTTAATTCAAAGAAATTAAGAATCAAATCACTCCTAGAAATACCTTTCTTGCCAAATCTCAAACCTAACTCGTAAGAGAACATAAAACTTCTTGGTATGCGATAAGTTCATATTGGGTAATATTTGCTAATGTTTCTTTCAAGAAAGAAAGATTTTTCGTTGGGTTATGCTTTCACATTGTACTCGGTAGATCAAGAATCCTTTATGGACATTGGGCAGGAGCGGATTGGGCATCATCAACGCTCAGAGCGAAGCATATTCCCTTCTCATGGAAAGCACATATCTAGAAGCTAACACTTTATCAAGTGTTACAAATTACAAAAACTAGAGGGAATATATAGTCAACTCAAAAATAGCAAAAATCCTTTGGAAAGCTGAAAATACTATCACAAAGGACATGAAGAATATGAAGAAACTCCCTCAAGCGAAAGAACATGATATTTACATGAAAGAACATGATATTACGATCTTGTTTTTGAATGTTTTTGTCTGCACTACCGATGATGATGATGAAGAAGAAGAAGATGAAGATCCATTGTTCTTTAACATTCACGATGAATACGATGAAGTTCATCAAAAAAACGACCAAAATCTGTTGCTGTTTCTTTGTTGACGATGAAGAAGATGAAGATACCGATCTGTTTTGATGAAGGCGATGTAAGATGATGTTTCTTTGGTTGGTATTTTTTTGAAGGCAGCGATGTTCTTCTTCTGCATTTGAAGACGTCGAAGAAGATGAAGATGATGTTGTTAATGTTTTTATATGGACTTCATTCGGAAATAAAATCTTGTTTTTACATGGACTTCATTCGAAATGAAGTCTGTTTTTATGTTTTATATGGACTTCATTTCTTTCGGAAGGAAGTCTGTTTTTTAGGTTTTATATGGACTTCATTTTTTTGGAATGAAGTCTTTTTTCAGGTTTTTATATGAACTTCTTTTAAGGAATGAAGTATGTTTTATATGGACTTCATTTAGGAATGAAATACATTTTTATATGGAGTTCATTTACGGAATGAAGTCTATTTTTTTAGGTTTTATATGGACTTCATTTACGGAATGAAGTCTCCTGTTTTTTTAGGTTTTATATGGACTTCATTTGGAATGAAGTCTGTTGTTTAGGTTTTTATATGGACTTCATTTACAGAATGAAGTCGGTTTTTATATGGGTTCATTTACGGAATGAAGTCTGTTTTTAGGTTTTTATATGGACTTCATTTTTGTTTTTAGGTTTTATATGGACTTCATTTACGGAATGACTATACAAGAAAATAAGTAAAAATTAACACGGAAAGGGTATTTTTGTCGATTTAATATTCTTAAATAATTATGGACCAAACATTAAAGGCGTTTGACCAAAGGACCAAACGGGACATGGGCCCACCTTAGAAAAGGACCAAAACAATATTTTTCCTAGGATCCTCGAACTTATATTGCTCGAGGATACACAAAAGAAATTTTATATTAGGAAGTAATATATATATATATAGAACTTCTTATCCATATAATTTTGCTAATGGCTAAATTACCCTTGATTAATTAGTTTATTAAGATTAATTAGCAATTACTTTTGATTAATTAATTTATTAAAAAGATTAATTAGCAGTAGATTAATTTGTTAATACTAAATCCAAGACTCTTAAAGTTAGATATAGATAAACCAAGAAAAAACCTAGAAGGATTTTGTGAGATTTGAAGGAAGAAACAGATGATACAACTACTCCATGATCATGCATAGGTCTGGATAACATTGAATGTAGTTCTATATTTTGGGTTTGATTCGCATGATAATTAAAAGAACAGACTAAGAGTCGGCATGGTAAGATAATGAATACAATGTCGACTCTCAAGAATCGATATATACTTTGCATTCATCATTTAGGAATACCCACAGTAAATATTCCCTAAATTTACCAAACCCCAACTTTGTTTACAACCGGCATTGTCAGAACGAGGGTTGACAATGCCGACTTGGTAATAAGCAGTCGGTATTGATATATTTTCAGTCGACTATGCCGATAAGGTAGTACACACCAATTTAGATTTAATTGGGGAATGTATTTCTTTTCAACTTTCATTTAGATTTTTTATTTTTTTATATAAGTTATTAGGATAGGAAAAAATAGAGAATGGTATTATGGTATTTTTATCACTAAAACCTTCCGTTTAGTAAAATATCCAGCTCCATTTAACCGTGTGTATCCCCAATTTGTGGAAATATCCAAAGTATGAGTGGTTTTAAAATGAATAACCTTGGATTTATAAATACTTTTGAAATTTATGGATTTGTATGAATTTACAATTATCCTACCTGAATAAAAAAAATTAACCAATCCATTATATACTTCATTTACCAACAGTAACTTGTCGCAAGGAGGCAAACAAAATGATTCGAAACAACCAAAAGCATCTCGTTTTGCAAATCCAACGCCAGTGGAGAGAATATCCCATTTGATAGGAATGAATATCTATGTCCTGTACTCGGTAGTGCGGTACAAGCTCAAACAGCGTAAAACCGTACGTCTGCTTTCCATCAAAATTTCAAACTAGCATTTGAAATGCTGGAACGAATAAGGAAAAAATCCTTCATTGGACGATCAACTAACACATCGAGGATGGAAATGCATAATCAAGATTTGAGAGGACATAAAGCACAACAATCAATCATTCAATCTCCCAAATGCCAATGTGAAACATTGCCAATCAGAAATAGGATATTTATTGAAAGGTAAAAGGAGGGTCACCATCTTATTTTTT
The DNA here is from genome assembly GCA_023531295.1 of Papaver armeniacum. Lineage (NCBI taxonomy): Eukaryota > Viridiplantae > Streptophyta > Magnoliopsida > Ranunculales > Papaveraceae > Papaver > Papaver armeniacum. The sequence goes on along the minus strand of JAJJWW010015736.1, from coordinate 16,706 downwards.
CAAACAAAAAAAAAAACCAAATACAAGAATAAGAACCTGCTATGATCCTTCTCCCTTTGATATCGACATTACTAATCAATGTCACATTTCAAAACTCCTTTTTTTTTTTTAATAGAGAAGGTTATATTAAAAGAGAAAATTATGTACAAAAGGAAAAACAGTTCTACAAGATGTTAAGCATGAAGAATTGTCTCCCAATGGAACAAAATTTGAGTTACATTGTAATCTCTAAAAACCTCCCTATCAAAAAACCAAAAAATGAGACTTTGTTTGATCAAAAGAAACATCTCTTCGGAAGATTTGCTCCTACCCCATAAGCCCTGTTGTTCCTTTCTGTCCACAAATGTCAAAAAAATTGTATAACTGAGCCGTTAGTAGATCTGTTCTGTTTCCGCGTATCATAGAACCTAGAATTGATTATTTTAACATTCCAGTGCCAATGAATGGGGAACCGAAACCGATATAATATCCCGTTATCCTGTGTCCTTGAGAAAACAATATTTTTTGTAAACTAATTTTTGGTTTAAATTTAATTTATTTCAATATAATTTTCTATTAATATTTTAATTGTTAATTAAACGCAAAAAAAAGAAGTGAAAATGTAATAAATTGAAATCAAACATGGTCTAATGGTTGTCATGCTCCTTCCCATTGCGGAGATAAGGGTTCGAACCCCGTAATTGCCAAATAAACTCCCATTTGAAAGAGTTCGGATGTAGTTTGGGGACCATTGTTTTACCTATAAAAAAGATTAGATATATTTGTGCTAAATATAAATAAAATTAGACATATATTCGAGCATACAGTTCGATATGGGTATCATCTAGTAGACAGATTAGGATTAATCCATTGTTAATGGTGCCTACCTATCGGGTATTAAAATTGAAAACAAGTCTAATATCAACAACCAAAATCGAATCCGATTTTGAGTAATCGGATCCCCATTGATGCTCAATACCAACATTTAAATGAATAATATCACGCACACTAAATTAGATATACACATATGTAGAAAAAAAAATCATCTTACCGAATTAAATATGAGGCGCATCATTTGTAGTTTTCATACTATCTCACATTTTGGACCTAATTAGTGTTAGAGCATTGTTCGGTCGAACTCGCAAGCGTTGCTATCTCAAGCTTGTTTGTCATGTTTAGTTGCCAAAACTATAAGTCTTGATTTCTAGTCTACTTATAGCTAAGTCTCGTACTAGGATAGAAAGTGTAGTTGAGCTCTAGACTCCACGGCGATCATCATACAAGGACGAAGAACTACTCAAGAAGGCTGGTGGAACTTCATCGACTAAAGGTTTGTGGAGACTTGAACTTATCTATCACTCAAAAAGTCTATCTACTCTATCTCCTATCTTGAGACAAAAGTCGTATTGCTATATAGACTTCGATTATACATTTTTCTATTTCGAGCCGAGTTTATCTCGCTTATCCATTTCTCGAAATATGTGTTGGTAAGCTTTCGCTTTGGCCAAGTTCATCTTTACAAGTGACGAAAGTCATGTTGATTATTTCAATATCCACGAAAATCGATTTGATGAAGAATAGTGTGTGAGTAACCTCTATTTGACATCCTCTTAGAATGTTTCAATGATTGAAATGAGAGTTTAGAATATATAACCTTGAATGGATATAAAAATTGTATGTGAACTCATACTTGTATAAGTCCAAAATCCTTGAACCAAAGTATGCGTACTTTCTACTCGGGATAGCGGAAGGCCTAAAGTCCGCGTGCCTGTGACGTATTTCTAAGTTCACGTCCCATGAAATTATCTTTGGGTTTGTGGGCAAAACAAACTTAATCCTGGGTACTTAAGTATGCGTAAATGCATACTTGAGTAGGTTATTTTCTAAAAACGGTTTTATTCGTGAACTTAAACTTATATAAACTAAAAAAAAGAATTCATATTTGCAAATCGTGGCTATAAAATTCATGAATTGCTTGAGTGAATCAAAATCGTTTTTGCTTCGATTGTGTATTGTATACTTCTATTAGATCTATGCAATTGAACAACTCTCTAACTAGTTCTTTTGAGTCATTTGAACTAGTTATGGTGAACATGAATATGGTTGATATATGAAAGTGCTCATATGGCTAACCACTTGGTTAACTACTGTTGAACCAACTAGGTGTACACGTATAGGTACGGTTACACAAACCTAAATGAACATGCATTTTATTTGTGTATAACAAGCTAAGTTCGATCTAACTGTTGAAAGATATTAGCTTGAATCTAACCAGGTTTTCATCTAACGGTGAATATTGAATGCTTTGTTACCAAGGTAACTTAGATTGCAAACCCTGATTTGGAAGAATGTATAAAGGAGAACTCTAGCAACTAGGAAACCTAATCCCCACACCTCCTGTGTGATACTAGTTGTATAAGCTAAAGTCGATTCTCCTTTAACCTTAGGTTTTACCAAGACCACGTAGGTTAACGACTTGAAGACTTCATTGGGATTGTGAAGCCAAACCCAACTATTTTCTCTGTAGCTTAAGTGATCCGATCTTATTTGATTCTATCGTATTGAGTACAATTGAAATAATTGACTCGAGATTAATTTCTCCGTAGGCAAGATAAAAGTAATCACAAACATCTTCGTCTCATCGTTTGTGATTCAACAATATCTTGTTTCACTAGTCGATTAAGATTATTGTGAGGTGATTGATAATTCTAGGTTGTTCTTCGGGAATATAAGTTCGGGTTATCAACTGGTTCCTGTTCACCTTGATTTATCAAAAGACGAAACAAAAATCGTAGGTATTTACTGTGGGGAGACAGATTTATCTATTCCCCGTAGACTTTTAAATGTGATACTGATTTGTTTATTAAAGTCTTCGACTTTGGAGTCGTAGCAACTCTTAGTTGTGGGTGAGATCAACTAAGGGAATCAAGTGCATAGTATCCTGGCGGGATCGAGAGACGTAAGAACTGTTGTACCTTGGATCAATGTGAGATTGATTGGGGTTCAACTTCAGTCCGGGCAAAGTTAGTTTGTAGTAGGCTGAGTATGCATGGCGGCTTAATACAATGTGTGTTCAATATGGACTAGGTCACTTTGGTTTTTCTGCATTTGCGGTTTCCTCGTTAACAAAACTTTTGGTATATGTGCTATTTCTTTTCCACATTATATTTTTTTATATAATTGAAATATCACATGTTGTGCGTTGAATCAATCAATTGGGAAATTCGACCTTTGGTTGTTGATTGAAATTGATTGATACTTGAACATTAGTCTTTGGTGCCGTTCAAGTTAATTTCTCTTGTATTCAATTAGACTACTTAAAATTTCTATTTGCTTGAGTAAATATTGAATCGAAATTGAGATATAACTCTTTGATATACTTTTATTAAGATTGAGTCGATTGTCTAGTTCATTCTATTAAAAGTATATTAGAGTTAGTCCATACATATTGCTAAGCGAATTATTGGGTGAGCTTGTTGTACCCCAGTTTTTCAGTTAGTAAGTTCGCGAATTATACGCGAACTATCCGAACACGCGTTAATACGCGCATTTTAAACGCATTTTTATAACCCCGCATTATATTCGCGATTTTCTTAGCATTCCCAAATAGTTCGCGATGATTTGTTGAATTCACGAATTATTTGTCGCATTAATTCGGCCATTATTTCAACTGTATTCATCGTATCCTATTATATATACATGTTTGTTGGTGATTGTAGATGGTGAAATTTAGATAAGGGATAAAAGTGTCATTTCAAGACCATAGATAAAACTCAACTCTCACGGGAGAGATTAAGCCCTTGGTCCTCAAGGCACTCATAGGAACGATTTCTAGTATACGTCTCCGCAAGACACTGCTGGTCGTGATGTCGTGATTCTTAGCGCACATCCTCGACGAGATCTTGCTGGTCACATAGGTTTTGTAGAAGTAACACGACCAGAAAAGACTTATGAACCCGAGCGACCCTGATTCCGGCATGTCTTCGTGAGATGCCACTGCGATTGTGATGCCATGATTCTTAGTATACATCCCGCGAGATCTTTTGATGGTCATGTAGGTTTTGTAGATGCTTAATAACGTCTTGACGGACTTATGACCAGTGAAGACATACATGGATTCTCTTGTAAGCACGACTCACCCTATTTAAGATCAAGGGCCGATTCTTAGTATATCATCGCGAGATACACTGGTCATGAATACTCTAGAGCTCGACTCGACTTATTGAGGCTTAGAATAATTCCTAAATCGACACCCCGAGATCTTATTTGGTTATTCCGCCTCACAGGCCCTTTAAACGGACTTCCCGAACATCCCTTCCCGGATACATTGGTCATGTCGGCCCCATAAATATGGACACAATTGACTCTAGAACATCTTTGCGAGATACAACATTTGAAAGAAAAGTGAAGTGAAATCTCGAGAGACATTTATCGGGTGTGCAAGCCTTCTTTTCTCTCCCAAACATGTCCCAACTAACTTCGTAGAGATTCCATCGTGTTGGCAAAGTCTCGAACATACCAAATCATGTCAGCCAACTCTCGATTGACCCCGGGACGCGTCGGCAAAATCTCCCGGACAACCTCAAACACGTCGGCCAAATCTCGGACAACCCCCAAACGCGTCGGCAAAATCTCATATAGCCCCAACTATGTCGGCCAAATCTCAGATAGCCCCAACTACGTCGGCAAAATCTCAGATGGCTCATCCTAGCTGAGCCATCTCGTCTGAAGAGTCTTATGCAAGTATAAGATTTAGGCACAAGCCTCATCTAGGCCTCATGCCTCTTTCTCAGCGTCTCAAACACGTCTATCCAAAAATGTGGATAACTTCTCTTGAGCTCCGCATGCTCAACAAATGGACCCGTAAGCAATAATACGGTCTCCATATATGTGACATATGTAACCGACATGTAGAGAGGGAGCTCAACCTCGAAACTTCTCTCATACTCTACACACGATTTACGAGGCATTCCATGCCTTTTCACGTGACTCATCCTAGTCATTCTTACAAATCAAATAATATGTCTCTATCTTGGCCGCTCTGGCTATAGAGAATATTTTTCTCTCTCAACGCATCATCACAAAGTCGGCTCAACTTCACACAAATGAGGGGATATCAAGTAGGGTTTTGGTCCGGCGTCTACGACACGTGTGAGAAATACCCACTATTTCTCACCACGGGGAAGAGAATAAAGGCGATGAAATAATGAGATAGACTCAACCTAGTTTCTCTGTATCTATTTCTCAATAGGCGAGAGAAGTGCTCACAAAGCAAACAATCCATATTTTCACCGACACGAGATTAGAGAATTCATCATAAATAAGTCATTTATTTCTCCAAGATGACACACTTTCTCATAACCTCTCGGAGCAATAACATGTACTCTCGATCTCTTTCTTCATCGATTCCCTCCCTAAGATCGGCCCTAAGCCTCCTTCCTTGCAACTGAAGTCGCTTTTGAACGACCATTGTTCTTGGTTTAGGGAAGACTGTTCGTGCTCAACCTCCCGTAACTCACTTTTAGAAACCCTAGAATCCCATTTTAGATCCTCACCGATTTTAGGTAACTACAGTGATTATGTCTCATAATTGTTATATATATATACCATTTAAATCATGGATTTTCATATAGTATTCCGTAAAAAATCATTAATAATAGCACTCAAATGATTTTTAATACAAGGTAATAATAAAAAAAAAAATCTTTTATTGTAAAATATATGCCGAATTTTACGTGATGAATTGAGATATTTTAAACGCATTAAGCACACAAACATACACGTTTTCGAATTTTTCTCGAATCACGCATAATTGACCGCATATTTGACCGAACTAATATTTCGTCCAGCCGATTAATGAGCACACTCTCACCGATCAGAATATTCGCATGATATTATGACATCTTCTTTTTTTTTTTTTTTTTTTTTTTTTTTTAACAGTGTGTTGTTTACATGTAGTGGATCCTCCCTCATTAGATATTGTGCACATTCTTTTAATGATGGTTAATATGACAATTTTTTTTTGAAGCATGATATTATGACATCCTTATTTGACGGATTAAGTACTCTTTTCGTTGGCATGTTTAGAATTGCAGTTCTAACATACAAAACTACTTGAAGAATAATTAGATTGAGATATCATGTACTTACAAAACCCATACTCCAATTTACTTTACAAGAGAATAAGTTTTATGGTAGAATCTCAGTTGTGAAAACCTTGAAACAAGTGCGAATGATCAAGTTTAATGTCTCCAACATGAGTTCCAAATAAGCTTTTCCCAACTTTCTTGCGAGGTTTTCTAGAAAATAACTTGAAATTCAATCTTGGACATCACGTCCTTTAGTACTCAAGTCCAATGATTTTGGGCGTATAAAACTTGAGTTTTTTTCTCTAACCGTTAATTGTGGTTTAAGATAGGCATTAAATCAAACCTCTCGATACTTTCTCTATTTCAAAATAATAGGTTGGTTCTTTATAAAACTAGCATATTATTTTGAATCCGAGAGAATAATAAACTAGGCAATTGGGAACCCTCTGCCACTAGACTTTTACTTCACCAATCTATTTCAAATATATAAGTTGGTCTACCACTCTATATTTTTTCCATGGTCTATTACAGATGCATCACCGGGATGTTTATAAAAAGAGTTAGATATCTTTGCACACGCGTCGCATCCGATCTCGCCTTACCATCATTATTTGATACCACTGTGTTATACCAAATCATTTTCTCTCATAATAAGAAAACTGTGAATAAAAATCTGAATTATATGGTCTGTCTCTGATTAAGATCTCTTCTCCCTCATCTCTCTCTGTTTTGGTTCTTCGCTGCTTGTCGAAGTGCCAAATTCCCAATTTCAAACCCTAGATTTTCACATCAGATCTAATTTCAATATCAAAATAGTTGGATCTGATCTGGATTGATCGAAAATGCCATCTGTGTATGGAGCTAGATTAACAACATTCGAAGATGAAGAGAAAGAAAGCGAATACGGATACGTTCGTAAGGTATATAATTCAACTATTTTCCTTGAATTAATCTCCGAATTCGATTATTAGTTGAATTAGGTTTTCTGATGCTTAGTATTGAATTCAAGTTGAATTTGATCAGATTTTGTTGAGTAAATTTGATCGATAACTGCGATTAGATGTTCTTAAGAGATTCAGAAACTTGGATTTTGTTAATTAAACTCGATTGACCAAAATTTGATATGATTTTTTAGTTTTTAGTGACAGATGATGACCGATCCATTTTCATTTTTTTTTTCAATTACATTACTTGGAATTAAGGGATTTTGTTTGCTGATTTAGCATCTTGACTTGTTTGAATCAAAAATTTTAAAAAATAAAAAGCTAAATCCAATAGAGAAAGGTGTATTACTTTTCTGATCTTCGAACTATCCTTTTCTAATGACGTAATCAGAAAGCTGAATTGCTGGAAGTAAGATGCTGTTTTGTTGGTTTATAAGATATGACTCTTCATTGGCTTAAATCGTGCTGGTTGACCTCAGTTTAGATAGATCAGAATCTGGGGAAGTATGATCCAAGCTGAAGACTAAGTCTCTCCATTAGTGAATTAGAGAATTTGAGATCTTGTGGTTAGTTTTGAAAATTCTGATGAATGTCTTCATACAAGTTCTCACTGTGTTGAATGTAGCTCTATGGTGTTTTAAAATGAGCAGATTCGGTTATGTTTGAAAAATAGCTGGACTTGCAAACTAAATTTTCTTGTGCTTGAATTGATATGTTGTGCTGATTCTTGACATTGAACAGAGAACATTTTATTATCTGGATTGTTGTAAACTTTAGCTTATTTTTTGTTGAACAGGTATCAGGTCCAGTCGTGGTTGCAGATGGAATGGCAGGAGCTGCTATGTACGAACTTGTACGTGTTGGTCATGACAGTCTTATTGGGGAAATTATTCGATTAGAAGGAGATTCTGCTACCATTCAAGGTATATATATAAATATTATGAGCTGTGACTAATGCTAAATCATTTCATTATTTTCCTTCACTACCTTCCAATCTTCCATAAGTTCCTTCAGATCCTTTTTTTTCCCTTATTAAGCGTTTTTTTGATTTTTTGACAGACTGATTATCATGTAGTTAACTTCACTTGCTTTTATGAGTTGTTCTTTGGGTGGGGCAAGTTTGTTTCTAAAAACTATTTTTGTCTTCTGTATATTTCAGTATACGAAGAAACAGCTGGTTTGACTGTGAATGACCCTGTTTTGCGAACCCACAAGGTACTTTTGGGTACTTGATTTTACCTTTATAAAAAGATCAAGCTTATGGTTTATTCCGACTTACGAGTTCTGAAATGTTATTGCAGCCACTTTCGGTTGAGTTGGGACCTGGAATTCTAGGAAACATTTTTGATGGAATTCAGGTTTGTTTAAAGCTTTGAGCAACAGGATCCATCATTTGTTTGATTGGAGTTTTTTATCTTTCAAAAATGAGACTTTTATTTTTTAAGTGTTACAAGATATCACAAGGAAATTCGCTGATATTTTGTTTCTTTCTTGGTTAATAACAGAGACCTTTGAAAACTATTGCCAGACTATCTGGTGATGTCTACATCCCCCGTGGTGTTGCTGTCCCTGCACTTGACAAGGATATATTGTGGGAATTCCAACCTAAGAAATTAGGTAATTTCTTAAAATTTTATGATGAGTTGATTCATGAGCATAGGTCAAGTGTTCGTCATCTGAGAGGTGTCACTAGTTTGTTTCCTAATCACAGACTGTATTGTTTCTGTTTACAGGTGAGGGAGATAATCTAACTGGTGGAGACTTGTACGCTGTAAGTTTTACAGCCTGTAATTACTCTGTACAAAGTTGGCGTCATGTCATAATACTGTACTTCCATCAACTAATATTTATTTGTGTCTAAACCATTGTACGGATAATATGTGATGCAGACCGTCATCGAGAACAGTTTAATGCAACATCACATTGCACTTCCACCCGATGCTATGGGAAAGATCACCTATGTTGCCCCAGCTGGTCAATACTCACTGAGTGTACGTATCTTCTTCTTTTCTCTCTTATTTATTCTGGCAAGAACAGCAGTGTTGGTCATATTAGGAGTTTGACGGTCAAAAACTGCATTTAGGAAATCATGCTTTCTTTTTTAGAATTTGGCGGTAGTGTTGCGTCATCATTAGGGGCCTGACGCTAAATCGTAAATCCTTGCACTCGTAGAGTAAAAGACATCCTTCAGTAGTTGTAATTTCTTTAGTATTGTGTGCTTCAATAGTAATATCACCATCCTTTAGCTTTCTTGTTTATTGATCAGACAGATAAATATCTTATAACTGGCTCTCTTTTCAATTGCTTCAATATTGTAATTATTACAAACTATTACTTTATTTTAATTTGCTGAAATCTTTGTGAAGTGGGTAAGGATTCTGTTTCATCAGTTCACTCTTGACTCTTTTGAAACATATGCAGGATACTGTGCTAGAGCTCGAGTTCCAAGGTGTTAAAAAATCATTTACCATGCTTCAGGTTAATATCTTCGAAACTCTTAGAGTTATTTTTGAATTACGTTTTCAGCTGATACATTTACTGTGGCTTCAGGGTTAATGATATCATTCTCTTTCTTCCTTGTTATGCAGACTTGGCCTGTCCGTACTCCAAGACCTGTTGCATCAAAACTTGCCGCTGATACACCTCTTCTAACTGGGCAGGTGACTTGCATCATCTTTTGCAGAGTCCAGCTCAATGAATATTATCATCACCAACTTGGTTGTTTCTAAAAAATTCCTTTGTTCTTATATGCAGCGTGTTCTTGATGCTCTTTTCCCCTCAGTTCTTGGAGGTACTTGTGCCATTCCTGGAGCTTTTGGTTGTGGAAAAACAGTCATTAGTCAAGCTCTTTCTAAGGTGGATTTGTTGTTTACTCTTGATTTAGGTTCTGTAGATGTTGGAAGGTTTTATCCGATTCATTGTTATAAACCATAGTTTCTCTTTTTATATGCAGTACTCTAACTCTGACACCGTGGTTTACGTTGGTTGTGGAGAAAGAGGAAATGAGATGGCTGAGGTGTGTAAACCCTGTAGTTTTAAAAATCTCAGGTTTGCTATTTTTGACTTTCAGTTCTGATGTAATATTTTTGTTACTTAATAATGCAGGTTCTTATGGATTTCCCTCAATTGACTATGACATTGCCTGATGGCCGTGAAGAGTCTGTCATGAAACGTACTACTCTTGTAGCTAACACATCTAACATGCCTGTGGCTGCTCGAGAGGCCTCTATCTATACAGGTAATTTCTTGGCTCTGCTCATTAAGTGTTTCTTATTGTCAGATGATTCATGAAGTATGTGAACTTCTTTACCTGATCGATCTCAAACTTCGTCTGCATGTCTTCTGTCTTGGTTTGTTAATTGTTTTGAATAAAGAACTTATAGAGCTTATAGAGCTTGTGTACTTTAACATTTAGGGGTGCATAAATAGAGCACTTTTCACATTATGATGTGCTTAAATTGCACGAAGTGCAAACTCTGCAGTCAGTCTCAAAGATAGTGTGGTAGCTGAATTGCAACCTTTGTAATGTATCTATTTGTATTTTCTGTTCTGATCATAGCTACAAATGACTTTGTCATAAATGTGCAAGTATTTTGCTTCTAATTGACAAAGTATTTTTAAATTATGGCCATTCCAGGAATCACAATTGCTGAATACTTCAGAGATATGGGTTACAACGTCAGTATGATGGCTGATTCTACATCTCGATGGGCAGAGGCTTTGCGAGAAATTTCAGGACGTCTGGTAATTACATCTCTTGTTTATATGTGTCACAACTTGCAACATATTGCTAATCCTATTATGTTGATTCTTCGTCTATCCTATAATTATTGTACTTCAGTTTTACATGCTTTTGAATTTGATATCCAAAACTCTGCTTCAGCCAACCCTTCCGTGCTTTTTGTTTTCTGTTCATTCTGTGTGATATTGATTCTCGTAACTGCTAATATCCGATTTTATTTTGGTTCATATTTACATGGTGCCCTAGAGCATTAAACAGTGTACTTACTGCTGAACAAATTGTCATATGCAGGCTGAGATGCCTGCTGATAGTGGTTATCCTGCATATCTGGCAGCACGTTTAGCCTCTTTCTACGAGCGTGCTGGTAAAGTGAAATGTCTTGGTGGCCCAGACCGTACCGGTAGTGTCACCATTGTTGGTGCTGTTTCTCCTCCTGGAGGAGATTTCTCTGATCCTGTTACTTCTGCAACCCTCAGTATTGTCCAGGTAAGAGTGAAGCCAACATTCTTGGTAATGAGTATCTTGTGTAGTCAGAAAAAGTTGGTCAGTTCCTACATCATCTCCATGACTTCTTGGTAATAATTTTGTTTTGTAGGTCTTTTGGGGTCTTGACAAGAAACTTGCTCAGAGAAAGCATTTCCCTTCTGTGAACTGGCTTATTTCCTACTCGAAGTATTCAACGGTATCATATCCTTCAATCCTACTTTATAACGTATTCCTCTTCGCTAAATTACATTATTTCTAAACCTACTATCTCTTGCATCTACAGGCCTTGGAATCTTTCTATGATAAGTTTGATTCAGACTTTATCGACATCAGGACAAAAGCTCGTGAGGTGCTCCAGAGAGAAGATGATCTGAATGAAATTGTCCAGGTATGTTGCAATTTAGTTATCGTCTAGGTCAAATCTTAGTCCCACCCATACTAATTATCCATCAGTGATGACCTTACACCAATGTTTTGTTACTGTAGCTTGTCGGTAAAGATGCTTTGGCAGAAACTGACAAGATCATCTTGGAAACTGCCAAGCTTCTAAGAGAGGACTACCTTGCCCAGAATGCATTTACCCCGTAAGTACTAATATGATAACACCTCCGTTCAATTGTGGCCGTTCATTACAATCATAGCTTCTGTCTTTCCTGACTCCCTTTCCATATGCTTTGCAGATATGATAAATTTTGTCCCTTCTACAAGTCCGTTTGGATGATGCGCAACATTATCCATTTCTACAATTTGGCCAACCAGGTAACTTTCCGATATCTAGTACTTACCCAGATCTCCCAAGTAGTTTAAGCTATTTTCGGTTACTTTCGTTATAATCTGAATATGAGAAATGCCCAGATGCATGTCATCCAAATCGAAAACACACCGTGCCCAAAGATCTTATCCAACCTTTTCAATGAAAATGATTTATATCCCACGGGTCATACCGGTAGACACAGTGGGGTGGACCCACACCAAACCCACCCCCTGCTAAACCACTGGGTTGGGAAGGGTCCTACCCCACTGTGTCTGTCGGGTATGACTGCAGCAGTTCCGCTTTTCTTTAGTCCGCCTGGCACAATTATATTGGCTATCAAAGGTTAAAAGGGTCCCGCCAGGATTTCACCCTCAAAGGGTTAATTTGATAACCAGTGAATTGATATCACGTGGATGGGGAAAAGTGGACTAAACTTTGGGAGACAAAATTGGGATTGCATCCAATGTCACCGAGGCGTTAAACTGAATTGTGTGTCAGAGATGAGCCAGATTGTGGTCACAACTTATTTGGGGCGATTTGGTTACTCCGGTGAATCAGTTCGAGTTCACAACTTATCAGGGGTTTTGGAAAAAAAATTGCTCGCGCACTACTCAAGCATTTTTGATCCAGCAGCATCACAATTAATCATTGGACATATGGATGGTTGTTATGATCCTCGTTAAATCACTTGATATGTAAACAACTTGTCTAAATTAGTTGAACTGATTAAATACCATTCATATTTCCAAATGGTTGGTTGTGATGCTACTAGATCAAAAAATGCTCGAGCAGCGCGCGAGCAAAATTTTTCCCGGGGTATTGGGTGTCAGGCGTCGAGTAGTAACCTACATAAAAAGGGTGTCTTGCTAGCTATGTGTCAATGCTAGGTACTCAAAGTTTAGTCCTGTAAGGGATGCCTTTCAGGTAGAAATGATTCTTATTCTCCTAAAGTCAGGACTTGGGAACATTATGTATTGGAGGATCTGTGTGAAAGAAGGCCCAAGTTGAGCTATAACCTAAGTGGCTTAGGCATTCTTATTATTCCCTAAAATATGATACTTCTATCTTGCCCTCCTAACACTTCAATTGGGGTCAATTTGCAGGCTGTGGAGCGCGGAGCTGGAATGGATGGCCACAAGATAACATACAGTGTTATCAAGCAACGGTTGGGTGATCTCTTCTACCGTTTAGTGTAAGTGAAACAACAGTCCTGTATTAAAATAGGGAAAAGTTATTAGGTGGTGGTGGATTGTATCAACATCTTGAAACAATCTTATATTGGTTTGTTTCTTTCCTGATAATAATGTCATTTAAAATATGGTTACCTTTTGACATAACAGGTCTCAGAAATTCGAGGATCCTGCTGAAGGAGAGGCCGCTTTGGTGGCAAAATTCACCAAACTTCACGAGGATCTGACCAGCGGTTTCAGAAACCTAGAAGATGAAACTCGATAGACTTGGGAGAGAAATATTTGTAAAATCCTCAAGTCATAATGACTATTTATTCTCTCTACAGGCTCAAAGCATCATCTTTCACTGTCTATCGATCTATCTATTGTATTTTTCGAGCAAACCCTTGTGCTGGCGGGTTCTTCATGTCGTGAAGACTTTGTTGTGCTTAGTTAGGCTGTTGTTTTAGTTTGAACATTTATTTATCTTTTTTGTTTATTTCGATTGTTTTGATTATATATCTTCCTTCCTCAAAGTTCTTTGTCAAATAAGAGAAAAGAAACAAAACCAGGTATAACTTATTTTATTGTATTATTAGTAATAAGATCTCGATTCAGTTTTATCTTGTTGTTGGTTTAGCACTCGTCTCTTTGTTAGAATATCAAGATTCATTAGCATTTTTTTTTTAATGTTGTTCTTAATTGATAATCACGATGAACAACATTAAAAGCTCGATTGAGTATCTTTGTTTGGCATCTCCAAGATTCCGCGGTATTATGTTTTTTAAGAACAACTTCATGCAGCTTTCTACTGTGTGGGTTTTTCACATTTTTAATTTCAAAAACTCTATTTGAACCGTGAAGTTAAACAACGAAAAAACTACTACTCACAGATGGTTTTGCCGTTGTCTAAAATTGCGGTTCATAGAGAACTGCTGTTTTAATTTTGCTTTTTAGAAAAGTGAAAGACCTACTTTGTGTGAAACGATTATTGTTACTAGTATGCAACAATAGAACCAGAAGCCGAATGTATTTGGAGATAAAAAACAGTCGACTTGCAGTTATGGTTTTTGGTGTTAAAACTTGAATATGATATACTAATTTTGTAGTCATTGCACATGGTTTGGTGTTGAAACTTGATTATGATATACTAAGAAAGAGAGGGTATGGTTAAAGTTTTTCAGTGTGGTTAGATACAGGTATGGATGGTGGGGGACTATATCTTTGAAGTTTGGTGAGTGGTGGGTTTTTAGTTATGTTAAAGGAAAGTAACATTAACTCATTTCATAATTACCAAATCAACTATCTAAACCAAACACTCCCACCTTCACCTTCAAAGTCTCCTTCATCTGCTCCAACTCTTTCTCTACTTCACTCCCTGAAATCTACCAGATCAAATAATTATCAACAATGGCTCTATCGATTAAACCCCAAAACTCAGGTAATCATTTTTCACTCCAGGGACTCAAAAAATTCCTTAAAAAAAATAAAATTTTATAGTTGATTAAACTAGTAACCATGCATAAAAATGGTTTCTTTTTTCTATAATGTATATGCAGTCTATAGCATCACCAACTAATGGAATGTGTGATTAAATCAAATGAAAAGGGCCTTTCTAATTTATTTCCAATCTATGGTTTCTTGTTTTCGTGTATACTCAGTAGTGATTGCACAACAAAGAATTATCATAAAAAACAAGTATGGTGAAAATCTTGTTGGTGTCTTACACGAAACCGGGTCAACCCAAGTTATAATCTTATGCCATGGATTTGCATCCAATAAGGTTTGTATTTGGAACTTCTGGTGTGCATGAAACGAGTTATAATTTGATTAGTCGATCACTTGTATCATCACAAGAATAAGTTTAAATTAATTTCGATATCCAGGAATCATATATTAATTTGAACGTAGCAGATGCTTTAACAAAACAAGGAATTAGCGTATTTCGCTTTGATTTTTCCGGGAATGGGTATGGCTCATGCACCTTATACTTGTTTTATGTCTCACTTATTGTTTGTTGTCTACATTCTACTGTTTATTTCATCGGAAAATGGGTCATTTGTCCAAATAATTTTGAAACACGGTTCAAATGGACAAGTAAAAATTAGTATGGGTGAAATGGACACCAAATAAACAGCAAGGATGAAACTAAATTCATCCTGACTTAAACTTAAAAAATAGCAATGATGAAACTGAATACATCCTGATGTAAATTAAAGATAAAGAAAAAATATTTGAAAATGAGTAGGATGAAACTGTTCACATCCTGGCTATTTTTACGTTTTTGTCCATTTAAACAGTATCAAAATCTAAATGTTTTTTTCACCCAGGAATTGGTGATTGGTCTTTTTAACTAATTTTGTGTTATTTCATTTTTGTCTAATTCCTAATTAGCGAAAGTGAAGGTACATCTGAGTTCGGAAACTGCAAGAAAGAGGCTGATGATTTGCATTCTGTAGTCCGATATTTCTCAAGGATGAAACGGGTTATAGGTGGAATCCTTGGCCATAGTAAAGGTATATAACGTCACAATATAGATTCTAGAATATGATAGTTACTCTTGTATTATCGATTTCAGTCATCCTCATTTTCTTATGTTAGATCGCCGATTGCTTTTATTTACTGAAAAGTTTCCTCTCAGGAGGAAATACGGTGCTCATATATGCATCCAAATATCATGATGTGCCTATTGTTATAAATGTTTCTGGATGCTTCGACATGAAGAAGGTAACTGAGCAACACTTGGGTAAAGATTTTATGGAAAGAATCAAGGAAAACGGATTTATAGATGTCAAGGACAAAGAAGGTGATTTGATTTTCTATCTCTTATAGCGTTTCATTTGAGTTCTTTATATAGCTAGCACACAAGTGCATGCTGCACTACTGTTTAATCCGTAACTTAGGATATTATTTGGTGCACCGCGAATTTGGTGTCCATTAACCGTCTGAATTCTTGAATGAACTCACTTTCATCTATAGTGTGTCGGTGTCCTAACAAAGACTCTTTGGGTTTATGTCATGTTTGATGGAGTTTTTTTTATGGAAATGCATGTAGGAAAAATCAAGTTCCGCCTAACAGAAGAGAGTTTACTGGAACGCCTAGCTATTGATATGCGTGCAGTATGCCTTTCAATTGCCAAGGACTGCAGGTTTGTCTTTCTAGCGTGTCTAATACATGCTTCGTCTTAAGCAATTCCTAAATCACTGGAGTTCAACATATTAGATCTTGAAAGTTTTGGAGTTTCAGTTTAGCTTTGACTAATATATGCAGGGTCTTCACTGTTCATGGCTCTGAGGATGACCTTGTACCTGTGGAAGATGCTTTCGAGTTTGCCAAAATCATACATAACCACAAATTGCACATTGTGGAAGGTGCTGATCACGTTTTCGACAACCATCTGTGTGAGTTAGTTGAGGTGGTGGTGAACTTCATTAGAGAATCTCTTTAGTAGGTGACGAACAATTTCACCCTTCATTAGATACCATCTAGTAGTCAAGTTACTTACTGCATGTTAGTCATCCTTAAAATCTCCTATGCCTTAA
>JAJJWW010015735.1:0-24360 GCA_023531295.1 Papaver armeniacum | reverse complement strand
GTGCACTCAAAACCCATGAAATACGGCAAAGGTTGGATCTGGGTCAAGAGACCCGAGGGTTATATAATTATATACCCTACCGATTATGGTATATTTCAAAATTCATTACGTGAAGGATTTTAGAAAAACTAAATTTGGGGCAACTTATAATTCCTTAGTTTATGTAACCTATTAGGCTTCCGATTATGGCTACATCCACAGCTCAAGCAAAGTGGTTATGGTTGGCTCCGCACCCTCAAAACCTATGGAATTTGGCCAAGGTCGAATACGGGGCTCCTTATAATCGGTAGTCTTATAAGTTGGATAAGCTACCGATTATAAAAAAGGGGATTATTGGTCAAGTATCAACACAACACCCAGAGGTATAGTTTCATTTTAACCTACCGATTGCATGTTACCTACCGATTATGGTGTTGGCCTCACAGGTTATATAAGGGCATATTGGCCATTTCAAAATCAAGATAAGGGGTAGCTTAGATTTACGTTTGGGTGACCTTTTTTGTCTTTTAGTGTCGCCCTAATTCTTTCCTGGAATTAAGCCTTAAAAGTGCCGAAATTAAATATGCCTAATTTGATTGGGGTCAAAGATATTAATTGAGGGCCTTCCACTAGAGGACAAAAAAAGTCACCCAAACCTAATTTGGGTCATCCCTTAGCAAATTTTTTTCTAAATACCTAAATTACCCCTGAATGATTAGTATTAAAACTTAATAATTTGGTTAGTGTGTTAGATTATGTTAGACTAAAATCAGATTTAAGATTTTTTTTTTTTTTTTTTGTGAGTTGAGAAGAAGAGAGAGGTTTTAAGAGGAAAACTTGGGTTTTTAGAAATGAGTAATTCAAGTAGGGAAATGATGTTGGAGAAGGTTCAAGTAACAAAGATGATTGTGTTGATGGTAAGATTATCTTAAATTCTCCCATGGATTGGATATATGTCACAACACGAGAGAAAGAGTCATCAATGTCGAGGGGATGTATACCCCAACGACTCTATAAAGTCGTCAATGTATTGACACCAAAAATGACGACTCAAACCTGCAACTTTTTCGGGTTATGAAAAATCGTCAGGGTAATATGATATACCCTGACGACTCAAACCTGCAACTTTTCCAAGTTATGAAAAATCGTCAGGGTAATATGATATACCCTGACGACTCTTAGCTTGGGCCACAAAGAGTCGTTATTTTGTTTGTCTATACCAAGACGACTCTGAAAATTTTTGGGACAGAGAGGCTGTTTGTTTTTCACCTGGGGTCGTTGACCTTTAAAAAAGGGTCGTCCATGGAGGATCGTCATAGGTTTCTATATTATGTTAACGACTCTAATCTAGGGTAAAAAATATGAAAACCAGAAATATGGTCGTTATCTTGATCATCATATACCCTAATGATTTTTTATGTTCTCTACATGCATATGAAAAAATCGTTAGGGTTTAGGCTTGTCAATTGACGACCTTTTTTATCAGAATCAAATTTTCGGGTGAATATTTTTTTTTCTTTTTCTTGGAGTCGTTAATGGAGGAGAAGAGAAGAGTCGAGAGGGTGAGAGGGGAGGGAGTGATCTTTTTGTTTATAACTAGAAATGAATTGGGGCTTAGGATGAAGGGTTAATAGGTTTTTAAGATTTATTTTTAGTGAAGGGTAAAATAGTATTTTCACAATCGGTTTAATACGCCCCTGAAAAATTGGGGTGCAAATAAAATGTCAAGCCCCCAATTAAAATGTTTGGCCCCCAATCAAATTAGGTAAATATGCTAGGTGCGGTGTTCAAGAATTAGTCATGGTGTGTTTTCTTGCTGTTCTATAGAAAAATGAAGAAGTATAGCTTAGGATTCTGCAATAATATTGAGAATCAAAAAAGTAAATCCATGTATGGTCCCAATAGTTACAGACTTGCAGTAAAACAAGGCTCGAGTAGATTTTTCTTTATAGTAAAAAACCACTGGGTAGATAACGCCTAATCTTGAGACTTACTAAAACTAATCATATCTTGGCAATTCTGTAGTCTTCTCTTCGACGACATTTGTTAAGAGAAGCAATAAAACCTAGTTTAATTGGGGCTAAAACTTTTAATTGGGGCCTTGCACTAGTGGACAAAAAAGGTCACCCAATCCTAATTTGGGTCACCCCTTAAAAAAATATTTTCTAAATGGTTAAATTGCCCTAAGTGATTAGTATTAATTTTAAATAATTAGTGTTAACCTTACTTAATTTGAGATTAAATTTTTTTTTTCAAATTTTTTATTTATCCATGTGTATGAAAAATCGTTGAGATCATGGACGATTTTTTTTTTTGCCCAAATTCGTATGAAAAATCGTCATGGTATTGAAGTGGTTCATTGATGACTCTAAACAAATTAATGTTTAGACTGCTTCAAAGGACGATTACGAACAATTAGTTAAATTTTATAAAAGAGTCGTTATTAGACTCATTGTAAACGATGCTAATGTTTTGACCGTTTTAGTGACGACTCCAAACAGTCGTTATTTCTTATAAAAGAGTCGTCATATAAAGATCAATTCCCTGACGACCCTTTGGAAGGGTCGTTATTTTTTTATTATGTATATGACGACCCTTAAAGTCATTATTGTGTTTGAAGGGTCGTTAATTAGGGTCGTTATTTGAAAGAAAAAAAGAAAAAATAATCAAGGGTAAAACAGTATTTTTATAATTCGATGAATATGCCCCTGAAAATTTTGGGTACAAATAAAATGTCATGGCCCCCAATTGGATTTTATGGTCCCAATCAAACTAGGCAATAAAAGTGACGTTTATGTTCAGGTAATATGATGCAGCTTAGAGCAACCACAGCGTTGGAGTAAAACTAAAAATTTTGTCGCAAAACCAATCGCTACGGGGCAGAGTAAAGACCAAATCTCAGACTAAAACTAAAAACCAGAGTAAATTTGGTCTTTGGTTTAGTCTTTGATCGGCCGAAGAATGAAGGTTACGCCCGTGGTGGGGCGTAGTTCGAAGTTGCGCCCGGTGACGGGTGCGAAAAAATGTACCGATTGATGGTGGGGCGAACTTTGAGTTACGCCCCAATTTAAAAAAAAAAAAAAAAAATGAAATGGGGCGTAAGACCACCCTTGCGCCTGATGGGGCGTAGCCATAGTGTTGCGCCTCATAAAAAAAAATTTGGTTTTTAGTCGCGCCCGTAGCGTCGCAGCACGGAGTAAACCAAATTTTTTGTTTTTTTTTTTAGTTTTTGGTCTTTGGGTTTAGTCGCATGATTGCAGTTGCTCTTAGTACCATGCCACATTATCGTCCAGCTATCTTTCCCTAAATGATCAGTGGATATAAAGGAGATCCTTACATGTACTTGTTTCGTAGGCTTCCGTTCTTTTAAATGGATCTGATAGGCAACCACCCCAATTAACAATCTGAAATCCTACAAGTACATGGGGTGATGAGAGATTAGCGGGACTTTTCCTCGGGACTCCCAGGAGATCAGTAGATTTTCCGTTTATATCTGGGCACATCATTGTTACTCGCGCCTCGCGGCTTTTCATGTTTATGCCAACATGCATCTTTCTTCATTAATGAATATAAGTCCGGAGTTTTCTCGCGTGAAAATATATTTTGGGCCGCACGTGGAATTTTGGTTAGTTGGTATTTCGTGGTAGTTGTAAATGATTTTTCCAGCTAACTATCACCACTCCAGACTTATATTCATTTGGATGAACTTTTAGAAATTGCTTTTCAGCTTATGAAAGTCGAAAAGTTAGAAATCAGTTTGACAATTTTATTTCAATGCGACTTCCAGAAGTGAAAAAGTCTACTTTTGTGAAACAAAATAATTTTGCCTCTAACTTCTACTACTTCTTGTAACCAAGCTCTTTTTTTTTTTTTTTTCCTTGAAGCAACTAAGCTATTTTGCTTCACAAAACTTATCATGGTGTTTCCAAAAATAAATAAATTTGGCTTAACATTTTCAGTTTGGCCACAATTGACTTTATAAATTTGGCTTAACATTTTCAATACTATTTTACTTGATCATTCATTCATTTCTCTATTAGCTTCAGGTTAATCTTACGAGTCATAAGAGGAGTATCTTATAAGTCATCCTGAAAATTGAGGTATAGAGAAGGACAAATCTGATGTATGGAAGCTGGACCTGCATGGTTTGGCATGTTTCGGGAGTTGTTCATGTAGGAGTAGAATCTCGCAACAACAGTATCTCAGCGAAGATTTAACTAACAAATGTTTGCGAAGACCATTACAGACTATTTGAGGAATGACGTAGCAGATGATGTCAGCCTAATCACGAAGAAAGTGTGAAGATTTTGCGAGAATTAAGAACACGTGCGAAGAAAGCCTTTGTAAGCTTGCGAAAATGACGCAGGCCAGATCCGAAAATAAAGGTTGGCTTAGCTGTCATCCATTATGTAACATCCTATATAAAGGACCAAGTAGACTTGAGAAAAGGAGAGATCTTTTCAGAGAGTGGCAAGAAAGCAAAGAGGAGAGAGAAAGTCTAGAGTAATTCTTATTTCCTTGTATTCTTAACATTCTTGTAAGATTTATAAGAGAAATTAATAAAGATTTGGTGATTGTTCTTGAAGATTGAATAAATATTTGTGTAATCTCATTAGGGTGTGATTGTAGGGAAACCTGCAATCACATATTGGCGCTAGAAACAGGGAGAATTTGAGTGAAGATTGTTATTGTGATTTGAAAAAGTTTGGAATAAATGGTGAAGAATTTGTGTAGTTTTTAACAGGTTGTTAACATTGAAAATATGGTAAGATGAACAAATGTTTTGGAACAACCAGCAACA
Organism: Papaver armeniacum; assembly: GCA_023531295.1. NCBI lineage: Eukaryota > Viridiplantae > Streptophyta > Magnoliopsida > Ranunculales > Papaveraceae > Papaver > Papaver armeniacum. Next base: position 19,580 of record JAJJWW010015735.1, on the reverse strand, counting down.
ATTAGGAGGAGTAGAAGAATCGCTGGAAGAAGGAGAGGTGAAACTGGGGAATCTTCTAGGATGGGAGCAAGAAACAATGGAGGAGAACGAGTTCAGTCACCAATTCAGCGGGCACCGGTACAAGACGGAATCATTGATTATGATAGAGTTAGTATACATACTTGGCAGACGGACTCAACAGAGGAGGTAGAAGAAACACAACAATTGAGACGAATAGAGGGGGACAGAGAAGTAGAAGAAGGAACAATTCATGGATAGCAGGAGAATGAAACGTTAGAAGCAATAAGACAAAGGTTGTTCGAAGAAAGGAGATTAGAAGCATAAGAACGTGCGAATTTAACACGACAAAACCATGAATTAAGGATGGAAAATATAAGGCTACAAAATACCAGGTCGAGAAGTACTACAAGATCAAATTCAAGATCGGTTAGAAGAGAAGCAAGACGAGATTCGCCTAGGAGGGATGTTGCAGAAGATATTCAAGAAGATATACAGAATCCTGGTGAAGGACATCATGAAGGAAGACAAATAGTGGAAGATCGTTACGTTCAACATGGTGAAAATTATCATAATGAGAAAAACAATAGGGATCAGAGGAATGAACAACATTGCGAACGAGATAATCAAGATGGCGAAGAAAACCGGGAGGAAGGAAGGAGGATGTTATATGAGAGAGAAGTACAAAGGAATCAACAAACAATGGAGGATGAGATTGAGAGGCATAATGTCGCACAAACACATATGGCTTGCGAAAGAGAAAGGAGAAGAACGGAAATTGAAGAACAAGAGCTCCAGGAGGCTATACGCCAGAACAATCATGATAACGAGAAAGAAGGCGCGGATGATACCGCAACAATGATAATATTAATGAAGAAGCTGATAGAACACAAAGAAGGATTGAAAGACAAGAAAGAGAAATGATAAGGGATGAACAAGGTCGCAGAGGAGAAAATGAGAGGCGAAATCAAGTGCGAACAAATGTAAGAGATGAAAGAGAAAATCGCAGGGGAAGACGAGAAGAGGAAACGCAAGATCTCGCAAGGCAAAACCGGCATGAGCGCAGGAGAAGAGAAGCAAGGTTAAAGAGACCAATGGATCAAGATTCATGTATGAATTAACAAATTCTACGAGAATTGGCAGAAATGAGAGGGATGCTCAATAACAGAAGAGAAGGAGGCAGGAGACAATTGGATGAAGCAATAGAGGAATCTGCGAAAACACAATTTACACAAGAAGTACAGCTGAGGGGAATACCCCCAAAATGTAATTTGCCTGCGTTAACTAGCATTTTCGACCGAACAACTTGTGCAGTTCAACATATCAAAGCTTATGTGAGGTGCATGTTACAATGGGAAATCCATGACGCTGTATTGTACAAATACTTGGCATTAGTTGTCCGAATGGAATATAAGTAATGGTTTGTCCTTTCCTAACGCCGAGGCCTTTTCAACACAATTGGCTCCAGAGTTGGCAGAAAACTCTGCAGTTAAGCGTGCTCGGGCAGGAGTAATCCAGGGATGGGTGACCATCCGGGAAGTTTCTGCTGGATTACCGCAGTGATGCCCGTTGAAAACCCCACACTGCCGGACGACCGCAGTGGCTAAGTGGGGACAGTATCGGTGGAAGGGACGGGTCATTACAAAGAGATCCCAAGCCTGCACCACGGTAGGCAAATTCACGTATAAGACGAATACAATCTCCAAACAATTGGTAAATGACTCGCGAAAAGTTCGCATGAGAAAGGATCTCGTAAAATAAAGGAAGATGGGGGTCATAAAGAGGTATAGGAAGACCAGCGAGAAGTTGACCTAGCGAGACGATGATCTCTTCATTGTTGCAATGATGATTAGAAAATAATCTAGAAGAAAGAATGGATGTAAAATTCTGATTGGGAATGGTGGATAATGTGAAACCTTTATCTTTGAGATCTTTTTGAATTTCTTCAAAAGAATTTTCATATTTACGACCACTTGGAGGCATCTTTAAGTATGAGAATGAAGAAGAATTAAAGATTAAATAGAGAAGAAATAAAAATTGCAGTAGTAGAAGCGGAACTTGCAGAAGAATGTTGAAGAAGAGTTGCAGAGAGGATGAAAGGAAAATAAAAAGAAGGAAGAGGAAGATTAAGAATGATATATATAGAAAGAAGGAGATCTCGAAAAGATAAACTCATTAATGCGAAGACAAGACGTGAATGGTGGAGAAACGGCGGTTATAAAAGACGTGTCAAGAAATAGATGGTTGAAGAGACACGTGTAATTCATTCTGCGTAAAGTACGGAGTCTTGTCAGTATAGGAGAAGGTAGAAAGATGAGCGGTTGCGGCATTATGAAGTAGAGGTTCTCATATCTTTCTCCTCTTCGCGGAGAAGACATGAGAAGAGGCAAGATGTAATAGTAGAATCTTGCAACAGCAGTATCCCAGCGAAGATTTAACTAACAAATGTTTGCGAAGACCATTACAGACTATTTGAGGAATGACGTAGCAGATGATGTCAGCCTAATCACGAAGAAAGTGTGAAGATTTTGCGAGAATGAAGAACACGTGCGAAGAAAGCCTTTGTAAGCTTGCGAAAATGACGCAGGTCAGATCCGAAAATAAAGGTTGGCTTAGCTGTCATCCATTATGTAACATCCTATATAAAGGACCAAGTAGACTTGAGAAAGGGAGAGATCTTTTCAGAGAGCGGCAAGAAAGCAAAGAGGAGAGAGAAAGTCTAGAGTAATTCTTATTTCCTTGTATTCTTAACATTCTTGTAAGATTTATAAGAGAAATTAATAAAAATTTGGTGATTGTTCTTGATAATTGAATAAATATTTATGTAATCTCATTAGGGTGTGATTGTAGGGAAACCTGCAATCACAGTTCACGCTTAAAGAGCATCTTTGAGTGATGGAGACTCAGATCTCACTACGTTCAATAATATATTTGTTGAACGAAAACCTGGATCTTCAACTGATTCTGTTAGTCTCTTCAGCATGGAGGAATAGCCTGGCTGGGCAGGAAATAACTTTACGAAGCCCTAATTGATGAGATTACCTATTTGATGCAATTATTCTACTACTCCATTCGTTATTACCCTACTTATTGATATGTATCACTGACACCTGCTTAATGGGCTGAAATGAAGATGTGCTGAGAATGATTACTTGCGGAGCATGATTTGATTATCATTTATGCCACTTAAAACATCTAGATAGAAGAGGGAGTAAGAGGAGAGAGTGTGTCCGGGTTTGGCGCGGCGAAAATGGAGATTGGATCATCATCGAATCAGATCAGGGAAAGGGTTACGTGGATTAGATCGTAGAATAGGCAAGAGTTTAGGGTTTAAGAATGGAACGGGAACCGTAAAAAAATGGACTGAGGTGGTACGTGGTAATAGTAACATGCATGGAGTTGCTGGTAGTGTGGATCTTGAAAATAGAGGTGAATGGCAGATGGTTTCAAACAAGAGATCAAAGAACAAGATTTCTTCTCAGGTAATTGTGTCTCAGTGCTTGCAAATACAAAATTTTACTGTTACAAAGAAGAATAATGGTTTGTTGCTTGAAGAAAAGACAAGAAATACAAAGGATTTAATTCAAATCATGTTGAGCAGGGAGGCGATTGTTTGGATAAAGAATATTATGAGGAAAGAATCAAAAAAGAATTTTTATGGGCAATGGTATTGGACTTTTCACAGAATGATGAACATATCTTGTTCTCAAGAAATGAGAATAAATATGGTGAATTCTTTAGAGCTTCCTTTTCTTCTAACAAGATAAGACAAACAATGTGTTTTCCAAAGATTCTAATGAGCATAGATGGTCGCATTTCATATCAGCATTTTCAGATATTGTTTCTACAAAATCATCAAAGCCTCATGAGGATTTTCAAGGTGTTTCTCCTTTAAAACCTATTGAGTCTTCTCCGATAGATTCTCCTGTTAGTAATTGGGATAATGCTCTCATTGTTGAGATTTCAGACAAGTCTAAAACTTGGAATCAAGTGGGTCAGGAAATTTCTCATAGATTTGAGTTCAAGAACAAATTTGATCTTTTTCCTTTTGAAGACAACAAAGCTTTTTTCTTTGTGACTGCAGATTCCAAAGATAACTTGGTGCGAAGAGGATTTTGGACTTTAAATGGTACTTCAATTAGAATTTTACCGTGGTGGGATTCCGTTAATTCTATTACTCATTCTGAAGATTCTTTGGAAAATTCATGGATTGAAATTAAAGGAGTGTCGTTCAATGTTTGGGGGGACAAACTGTACAATGCATTGGGAGGCAATTTTGGAGGCTTGCTAGAGGTCCATACTTCCACATTATGTTGGGAGGATATCTCTGGTATCCGTATCAAGGTAAAAGATTTTTTACATTCTTCTACGAGCATCTTATTTCACTTTAATGGAAAATCTTTTACTATCAATATCAAGCCTTTGAAGCTCATCAATGGTGAACCGAACTTCTTTTTTGAAAAGTGAGTGTTGCAAAATTTAATTTTGACTCGGCTATCATTCCTGTTAATCACCAAAAGAGATGTTTCGGTGAATATTGGATGTAAATGTTGAATGGCCAAAAATTCCGCAACCTATACTTCGTCCAATTGATTCTAAAAGGAGAGAATTATTCAAAAGATTTTCTCATGCAAACGGAAAAGAGTTATCTTTGGTAACTAATTCAAATTCAAAATGTCCCACCAATTCATAATCAGGGTCGGATATTTCGGGTTTGGATATTTCGGGTTCGGATAATTCGGGTTCGGATAATTTGGGTTCGGATAATTTTTCAAATAAAAGTGATAGAACGGTCATGTCCATTACTTTTCATAATGAGGATGAAGTAAATGACTATCTGGAGAATGCAGTTTCTATTCCTTATCTTCAAAAGCTAGATGCAAATTGTTTTGAGGAAGCTACTCCTATCTCGGTGGTGGAACCAATTAAAAGCATGGAAAAATTTCTTTTACTACATCAAACTACAGAAAAATGGAGCTCATTAAGGCATAAGGTATGTCCGGATCTTAGAAATCAATTTGAGAATATTTTAACTCAAATGGTAAATTTGGGTCCAAGAATTGGGCTCAATTATGAAGGTTCTCAAGAGGAGATTAATGATTCTATGATGGATACGATTCGTGCTCATCTTAGAAATTATGATAAACAATTTGGCAAATCAGTTTCTTCTTAACTGACTTTGATTATTGTTGTTTCATTGATTTTGGAATTCTGGTACTTTAAAATTATAAATGAAGATTATTTGCTGGAATATTAGGGGGTTAAACGATTTGAACAGAAGGGATATTGTTAAGAAAAAGGTTAGAGACTGGAGACCTTCAATTTTGCTTCGCAGAGACTAAGCTTCAACTCAGTACCGATTTAATTGCTTGGCAATGTTGGGGCAATAAGAATATGAAGTGGATTGATTCTCCCTCTCAAGGAAGTTCTGGTGGTATACTTTGTATGTGGGATTCTTCTCAAATTGAAGTCTCGGATTTTCTTATGGGGCCTTACTCAATTACAATTCTTTGTAAAACTATAAGCTCTTCTTTTGAATGGATGTTTACTGGTATCTATGCTCCTTGTGCTTCATACACTGATGAAGTTAAGGATTTTTGGAGAGAGATTGAAGAAGTAAGAAGTTTTTGGAATTTTCCTTGGGTTATTGGAGGTGACTTTAATGAAATAAGATTTGGTCATGAAAGGTCCACTGGTAGTGCTTCAACAATTGGAATGAAGAAGTTCAATAAATTCATCTCTAAACATCAACTAATCGATCTTCCGCTTATTGGTGCTTCTTTTACTTGGACCAACAATCAATTACAGAGTGTAAGAAGTCGTATTGATAGAATTTTGGTTACACTTCCTTGGGAATTAGAGTATCCTAATGTGATTCAGCAAGCTCTTCCTAGACCTCCTCTCCGATCATAGCCCTATAGCCCTCATCTGTGATGGTTTGAAACGTGGTCCTTCACCATTTCATGTGAGTATTACCGGTTCACTCATCCCGATTTTGTTTCTCTAATCAAAAGTCGGTGGGAGTCTTTTTTCTGCTTCGGTAATGCTTGGTTTTGTTTTTTGTAAAAAACTTCAATTGTTAAAGCAAAAGCTAAGGGAATGGAGCAAAGAGAATATGGAGACTTAGAAAGGAGATTGGAGGAGCTAGAGGATACTTTTAATAACTGGATATAGAAGAAAATTTGCATGATGGTTTGTCTTTGCTCAATGGTATGAGAGAGTTGTCTGCTAGACAAGAATGGTGTAGATTGACTTTAATCGAGCTGAGAAATGGAGAAGCAGAGCTAGAGTAAATGACATAAAGAATAATGAAAACAATACCAAATATTTCCACAGTTTGGCTAATGATCATAGAAGGAGAAGTTATATTGGTTCTATAAAGGTTAATGGGGTTGTTACTTCTGATGAAGCAGAAATTAGAAATGGTATTGTTGACTTCTTTAAGGATATCTTCACAGAAAACTCTCACAGACCTGTATCCATGGTGGGTATGCAATTCAACACAATTTCTGAAGATGTTTGTTCTTGGTTGGAGAGGGATTTTGATGAGCAAGAATGTCTAGATGCTATCAAATTGTTGGGTGAAAATAAAGCCCCTGGACCTGATGGATTTCCAGTAAGCTTCTATTTGCTATGCTGGGACATTATTAAGGATGATTTCTTGAGGGTGGTAAAGGATTTACATACTAGAAGTTTTTTAGATTGGAGATTGAAAAATACTTTCATTGCTCTAATTCCAAAGAAGGACACTATAGAGGAAATTAAAGATCTTAAACCAATTAGTCTGATTCATGGAGTTTATAAAATCATTTCAAAGATGTTGGCAGAAAGATTCAAAACCACTCTCCCTAATATCATTTCTCAACATCAAACTGCTTTCATAAAAAAAAAAGACAGATTTTAGATGGAGTTCTGATAGCAAATGAGCTTATTGATTCAAGACTTAAAAGTGGTATTCCTGGCTTATTATGCAAAGTGGATTTTGAAAAAGCTTTTGATCATGTTAACTGGGATTTTATTGATGACATTCTTAAGCTGATGGGTTATGGAGATAAATGAAGAAGCTGGATTAGATGTTGTGTTGAGTTTGTGAAGTTTTCTGTCTTGATCAATGGTAGTGCTTCTGGTTTTTTCACAAGTGGTAAAGGTATAAGGCAAGGAGATCCATTATCTCCCTTTCTTTTCTTGTTGGTTGGTGAGGCTCTTACATTTATGATTAAACAAGCTCAATCTCAAGGCTTAATTTCTGGTTTTCAAGTCACTAATGCAGGTATGCTCATTAGCCACTTGCAATTTGCTGATGATACCTTGATTTTCTTAGATGCTGATATTGAGCAGATACAAAATCTTAGACTGATTCTTATATCTTTTGAGCTCTTAACTGGTCTTAAGATAAATTTCAGCAAGAGTCAAATTTTAGGAGTTGGTTTTGAAGGAGACTTATCTCAGTTTTGTAATATTCTGGGTTGTTGCTCTGGGAATTTACCTACTACTTATTTGGGCCTTCCTCTTGGTGATAAATCTAGAGGTGTAGCAAAATGGGACAAGGTGATTGAAAAAATTCATTGCAAGGCTTGGCCGGTTGGAAGAAGGTGCTTCTCAAAAGAGTGGTAAAATCACTCTTATTAACAGTGTCTTGGCTAGTTTGCCTGTTTATTTTATGAGTTTATTTGAAATGCCTAGCTCAGTCTGTAAAAAACTTGAGAAGATCATGAGGGATTTTTTATGGCATGAGAAGGATGGAAAAAAGAAATTGCATCATATTAAGTGGACTACTCTTACTAGGAAGAAGAAATATGGAGGTTTGGGGGTTAAAAATTTGAAGAAGATGAATCAGGCTCTTTTAAGCAAATGGTCTTGGAGGTTTGCCACTGAGGAAGAGGCACTTTGGAGAAGGATTGTTGCTGAGAAGTATGGTGTTGGAGATGTTAGTTGGCAAGCTAAAACACCTAAATGTACTTATGGGAGGTTCTTGGAAAGCGTTTTGAATTGTAATCAATTTTTCCTCAAACATGTCGATTCAAGATTAATTCTGAGTAAAACCGCAAGATTTTGGGAGGATTCTTGGTTGTATGATACTCCAATCAAAGATCATTACCCAAATTTATATCTTGTCTCAAGATCAAAAAATTTAAAAGTAGCTTAATGTAGGGGTGCCCTACATTGATGGAGTCGCTTGGAATTTAAATGTTCCTAGAAGATTACAGGTGCAGCTGCTATTGAACACTCAATTCTTATCTCAGACCTTGATAACTTCACTTTCAATTCTGGCATTGATGATGAACTGCAATGGTCCTTATGCTCTAAAAAAGTTTTTACTGTTAAATCTCTTTATGATTTCCTAACAGTGATTGATTCAAGTCAAGAAGATGGTGCAATTTTTTCCTTCATCTGGAAGCAGAAGTACCCTCCTAAGATTGGGTTTTTTATTTGGTTACTTGCTCATGGTAGACTCCAACTAGAGACTCTCTAAGAAGAAAAGGTATGGATGTTCCAGCTGAATGCCTTTTTTGTACTGATGATGAAAATCCCTCCCACTTGTTGTTACATTGTACTTTTGCTAAGAAGGTTTGGAGTAAATTTCTGGAAAAGTTACACTGGTTCTTCTCAATGCCTAATCACATTCCGACTATGCTGCAATCTTGGCACTTGAACCACTCTTCATCAGCTGCAACCTCAGTTTGGAACCTAATTCCTGCAACAATTCTTTGGTCAATCTGGCAAGAAAGAAATAAATGCAAGGGTGTTTACAGACAAGGTCTCTAATGAAGTGGCAGAATAAATAAGGCCATCTACCTGTCTTTACTCTTGGTCTCTCGGCTATCAAGGAGTTTCAACATCTCTCTCTGAATGTAATGGCTAGCTGGCATACAACCTTTTTTGAAATTCATTAACAGACTTATGCCTTTTAGATGTTGGTGTGTTTTCTTCCTTTTGAGGTAGTTGTTTATTTTGGTTTCTAGCATATGCCTGTCTGTGGGTAGTTTGCTTCCTATTTTTTGTTTCCTTTTACATCTCTTTGTATTTGGCTTAGGGTGGTATAAATCTTTTATACCCTCTCTTTTTTTGATCAATAAATCCTTTCTTTGCCGATCAAAAAAAAAAAAAAAAAAAAAAAAAACAGATAGAAAATCGCGTCACCAAAGAACATTTAGTTTCATTTAAATTTGTATCAAAGCCTTGTATCCCTGAGATCATTGCTTTAGTTTTATTCCTACGGGCTGTCAGTGAGATGTAGTATGTCCCTTCATTTTTGCTTTCTCTTGGTTTGAATCATGTGTTGGTTGTGAGGCCGATGAATGAAAGGATTTACAACTATCTTAGTGGAAGAGGGACATGGTTCTGTGTTAAGAAGTTTTATGACTTGACTTGTAAATATTTGGCATCTTGGTCTTCTGCGTAGCACAAAACAATCCAATAATATATGACATTCTAAGAGCCTTATATGTCAGGGATGTTTATTATTGTTGGCAGAAGCAGCAGTTCTGCCAAGAGCTTACTATATCCTAATAATAGAATAATTAATTGGGGGATATGGGAATTAATTGGGGGATATGAATTATTTCCCCAACCCATGATTTCGGCTAAGGGGTGACCATTGGTTATGAAAATACTAAAATACCCTTCCCACAAAATAAAAATAAAAAACTTAAAATCAAAAAACAAAATCATATCCCCCATTTCCATCTCCACTTCTTATTAATCTTATTAAGGGGTGGAGCTTTGAAACCCAAATATTTCTCATTCCCTTTCAAATTCTAAACTCTCCCCACTCTATATCAAATTCTCTTCTCCTCACTTTGGAAACCAATTTTTTTTTTATTCGGAAGTGATGAAGATCATGCTGAAAGTGATGAAGACCATGCCGGAATTGATGAAGACCATATGCCGGAACATGGTACCGGCATGGTCTTCATCAATTCCGGCATGGTCATCATCACTTTCGTTTTGAATTTTTCTCATTTTAATCACTCCAACCGCGCATGGACAGTTGATATGAAGACTGTTGATGGGTGAAAACTACTCCACAGAATTTGGTAATTTGGGTGTGGATGAGGAATGAATCTAAACCTTCAACAACAAATGCACTGCGCGTGAGTGCTTGTAGATTCGAGAGATCAATCTGTGCAAGTCCGCTAAACCAAGAAATGGCCGTTCAGACTTGTTTCGGTCACAAAGTGAAGGAGATGGGGTTGATCTTAGGGAGGGAAGCGAAGAAGGTGTTGAGATTGTGAAGGTGTTGGCTTGCTTATGACTTGTAGAAGGACGAGCAAGCTTACGGTTGATGCAAGCAGGCTCGAGTGTTTGAATACGGTTTTTGTATTAACACTTGGTTTTACGATTTGAACTTGTGTTGTTCTGTCTTTCCTTGTTGTTTGAAATAGGGCGGAGAACCTATTTATACAAGTCATTGAGCCTCATTCACGTTTCTCGTGGAAGTGGAGGTAGTGGAATGATGGAGTAGTGGAGTTGTGTGTCATGATACACGACTAGTCTTGCCCACTTCTCCTGTTCATCTTTAACCGTCCATGACTTCCTAACACGTTCTTGTGATGGCGCGTTGCACGCGCACGCCGTAAACCGCTGACCAATACCCCAGTAAGTATCCCCAGTTTGTGACATGATTGATGTATGGAATGTGGATCGTGGATCCACGAAAGATAGCATGTAATGTCGAATCAATAACCGTGTTATTCGTAAAAGTCGATACTTGTGAAGTATCGTGTGTATTCTATGCAAGTACCGCATTACGGTGGTAAAGTGACGGGTAATGACTCCTCACTAACCAAATAACTCCTGACTGTGGTTGTATAACCAAGCTGGTGAGGTCGGACGAACGAGATGATGTTTGAGACACTCTCTCTGCGACCGTTGGTGAATAGGGTTTTTAAAGAGTGCGCAAGCATCACTCTTTAGCTTGGTCGAAACCAAGCGTGGGAAGGATTTTGAGAGGACCGGCCATACATGCGTGTTGACGGCATGACGGTGTAGGTGCACGTATTCCCGTTCCCTCATGAAAGCGCGATCTGGGCCACTCGATTTGACCGTCAAGAGGAGTGGTCGAGATTGATTTTGCGATAAGAGTTTGATACCGCAAGAAGCCGCGCGCCATACCCTTTTCAGCGCGTTTTCCAAGACGACCTAGCTTGGTCGGTCTTGGCTGGTTGGTTTGCGTGTAGACAGTAGGCTGATGTCCACGCCTATGTCTTACCGTCTCATGAAACGTGATCTAAGCCACCCACTCCGTCCTGAAGTTGAGTGGTCGAGATCGATTTGCAATTTGGGAAGTGTAGCCACGCATGTTTGAGCGGGCGTTTTGGATTAGCCAGGCATGATATGCCTTGGCCGACCGTATGGAGAGGTAGATGGGCCCACGGTGGTCATGCTGGTATGACCGGACCTGCGTCGATTTGATCTCGTGACCCTCCATTCGTGCGAGGGAGAAGATGGACGCGCGTGATGGCTCGAACCTAATTTTGGCTTTCAAAGCCGCGCGACCATGCCATTTCAAAGTGGACGACAGCGTAACCAACCATGGTTGGTTTTGGCCAAGCGGTCAAGTGTGTAAAGGTCACATGGTGATTGTGTCGACATGCTCCGGGCCTTTTGAGTCTACATCTACACCCTCCATCTATACCGCGAAGATGGATGGTTGAGACTGCTTTGCGGTACATGTAATATGCCGCAAACCACAATTTAGGTTTTCCGGTCCATAATGCTTGGTATGGACGGTTTCTTGGCAAAAACGAAGGCCAATGGTCACCATGCGGGGTCGGCCGTGTATTCCATACCTGCTTGGGGGTGATGGAATTGATACGTGGTCATCCAATCATGCTTGTGGAGTTGGATGACATTGCGATCGTATCATATCCGGCAAGCTAAGGCCGTGGGTATTCCATACCATGCTTAGGGTGATGGAATTGATCTGTGGTCATCCAATCATGCTTGTGGAGTTGGATGACTGCGATCGAATCATATCACAGCAAGCTAAGGCGTGGGTATTCCATACCATGCTTAGGGTGATGGAATTGATCTCGTGGTCATCCAATCATGCTTGTGGAGTTGGATAGATCAGCTGATCGAATCATATCCGGAGACTGGATACGCAAGTCAGTGGGATGCTCAATCGAGCTAGTATAACACACCGAGAATCACCGTGCGGGTATTTCGTACATGGTTTCATTATAGTGTTTGGAGGTTCGTGTTACTTTCTGTAGAGTAACACTCGGTTATCATGCCACCGTTGTACAGAAATAAAAGGTTGATATGAAATTCACAGAATGGGACCGTTGCTACAAGTTCCATTCTTTGTGAATCAAGTGAGGAGTATCCAACACTTATAGATGGCTTTATCTTTTACAAGATGTCAGCGCATGATTTTCTCTGGTTTTTACAAATATAACCTTAAACGAAAATCCACCATCAACAAGACCATCATGCCGTATTGTTTTCCTAGCATAGAAAATAAAACAACATGCTATGCCGGGAAACAATACCGGCATGGTCTTCATATCAACTGACCATGCCGGCAGTGGACTGATTAATACCAGAAAAAAATTCAAAACGGAAGTGATGAAGACCATGCCGGAATTGATGAAGACCATATGCCGGAACATATACCGGCATGCTCGAGAATTTCCTATCAATGCCGGTAGTCAAGTGAAAAAAAAAATCAACATTTGGATACTTTTCATCCTGTTCCGGCATAGAAATTTAAGCAAAATACTATGCCGGAACATTAGAGATGGCCATTTGCCCCACCCAAACCCATCCCCGTGGGTACCCGCTTCGTTTGGGTAGGGTTTTACCCGCACAAATGGGGATGGGGTCGGGTATGGGTAATACCCGAAACCTAAGCTACGGGGATGGGACGGGGATGGGATTCAAGGTCCTCGCTCCATACCCGCCCCGTTGCTTCCATATTATAAGGGTTTCGACTTTTATGCAAAAATTTGTATCGAATTTTATACTTCTACAACTTAGTCGAGCTTTCTTACTTTTATTATATTCTTGATCGTTCTTGTATATTCATCACTTTCGTTTCTTTATTGTGATCAGACACATTCTTTGATCGTTCTTGTATCGAAAGGACAATGTAGAAAAACTAAGAAGTCATTTAAAGATTCTTTTGTTCACCTTAAGATGAATTTCTGAATTTAAAATTTCAAAATGCATTATTCTTATGTTATTAATTTTGTTTGCTTCATATTTAAGTTTTGATTATAAATAAATTTATGTATTAACTCCTGTTACGTGATAACCCATGGAAAACCCGCCTAAACGGGTATTCCCATACCCACCTTTCAATGCATGTGGGGTAACGGACGGGTATGGGTATTTTTTTACTTAATCTGGCAAGACTGGATTGGCATACCTGCCCCATGGTCATCCCTACGGAACATGTACCTAAGATGCTCGAAAACTAGATTACCATGTCAAAAATTTTGCTCAAAACCAAAAAATCAACATTAAGATCAAAACTTAAAAAAATCGTAGCCTACGCCCAAACCTCTTGATAGTGGCGAACAATTTATGAACATTTCCAACAATTGCCCGCATGGGTTTTTGGTTGAATACCATGCCGGAACCAAGCTTTTTCAGCTGCAACAATGGTGGATTCAAAGAAAAAAAATCAATTTTTCAACCTCTTATTAGCGGTAATTCTCTCATCACAATCATCTTCCATTTTCAAAAAAAGAAATTTCTCTCAAATATTTTTTTCCCTCCTTCTACTCTCACCCAAACACAAATAAAAATACACACTAATCTATCCCCCAAATACTTAAGATTTTTACTAATTATTATTAACCACTAAACCTAATTAGTGAGGGGTAAATTAAGAATTAAAAAAGAAGGCTATTATTGGGGCGTCACACTCCATTAGAGGGGCTTCACTTGGATATTTGGTGACCAAAAATCTGGTTAAGGGATATTTTGATTCCATAGCATTTTGTCAAAATTACCCTTCAATTAAAACTACTAAAAATAGATGAGGAAGAAGCAAAATGATCCTAGTGATGGTAATCAACAACTCAATCAACCTCAACTTCATCCTCAACTCATTCCACCGATTCAATCAATCAAGAATCATGTTTTCAAACTCCTCAACAACAACCCATGGTGTATGTAAGGTAATAATCAAACAAACCCATCTTTTCGTACCCGTTTTTTGTGCTTTAATCGAATGAAATCGAAGTAAAATTAGGATTTTATTTACTTTCGCTAGTGTTACGTCTGGTACTGGAGTACTAGATTTTTCAATCGTAATTCCAATTTTACGCCTAGGTTTAGTTGTTTACCATGCGTAATTCCAATTTTACGCCTAGGTTCAGTTGATTTCCGTAATTCCACTTTACGCCTAGGTTTAGTTGATTTTCCAGCGAATTTAGGACGTCTAGGTTTGCTATATGTAGAACCAGGCGTAATTCTTCCTGATGTTTTGAAGAATTCCAACTTTGGGTTTACGCCTAGGTTCTTGCACTACACTTCCAGGCGTAATGTTGGAAGTCCAGGTTTTCTATATGTCGAACCTAGGCGTAATTTATCATGGATGCTTTGAAGAATTCCAACTTTGATTTACGCCTAGGTTCATGCACTACATTTCCTGTGCGTAAAACTGAATTACGGTTGGACTAAAGCAAAACCCTTTCCAAACCTGATTTAAAACTGAATTACTATTGGAACAAAGCCCAACCCAACCGTAATTTGCCATGAAAGTCTAAAAATATCAAATTTATTATCGTTCTTAAGCTAGTTTTCAACGAAATTGAACCCATGGAGATAGTTTAGAGGTACTGCTGGATTTTCAACCATTGGTTCTAAACTTTGTCCCAATTTAAAATATATATCAAAATTCATCTTCTTAAATTAATTAGATAATAATTAAATTTAATTAAAATTAACTAAATAAATAAGGGTTGTTTGGTCATTACACAATTATTTGAGATAAGGGGTTTTGAAATTACTTACGGGTGACCCGCTTTTGTCTATTAGGTGACGCCCCTCTAATGGAATGTGACGCCCCAATAATAGCCTTCTTAAAAAAATAATTACATAAGGGGTGACCCAGAATTGCTATTGGCACTCCTATTTTGTCTTGTAGCTATATCCCCAAATTAGTTTTCATATCCCAATTAATCATTCTAATAATATCTTCTTTTCTCTTTGTTTATGTTATATTATATCGATTGACAAACCCACGCTCAAAATGATTTCTGTTTTCTTGTTTCTTTCTTTCTATTATCTTATATATACAGGGAAGTAGATGTTGTACAGTTTGCAGATGCTATCTGGTCCTGGGTTTCTTCCGTACATTTAGCGCCCCCTCAAAGCTGCAGGTGAGATCTTTGATTACCCTTGTAACTTGTTATCGGCTTTATGCTGTTTTTTACGCTATTATTCAATACATTATTGAAGGTTGAGCTACCCCGACCTTTTTTTTTTTTTTTCATAAAAGAGGAAACCCTCAAAACGTTACATTATACGAAAGCCGATTTTGAGAATCGGGAACAGTTACATAAAATTTTAAGATCATTACAGAATCATCATATCCATAGTATCTCCACCAATTCTTGACTAACCATCCTAAATTTGGAGACTTAAAAACTTCTTCTAAATCCCAAAGGACCAAATTGTATCACAAGGCCTAATTAGTTTTGAATCAAAACTAATTTGTTTGACTGCATAAAGCAGTGGTTGGATCAAATCCAACCCCGTGATTTCAAGAACCTGTAAGCTAGGCTTACATGAACAAAGGTTTTTATAGTAAAAGTGTTTTACCACTAATTCAAAGTAACATGAGCAAAGAATATTGTCTTGAGTAACATGAGCAAAGTGTCTCGAGTAACATGAGCAAGAATCGGGTCTTCGGTAAACGAGGAGCTAAAGTAATGCAGGGAATTTCTTGAATAGGTCTTTTGAAGTCCTGATCGGGATGAATCGGCCACTCGGCGTTGAGATTTTCTAACAATTGATACAATCGATGAACTTGATGATGATCTTGATTTTCCCGTTTGCCTTTGATTTCTTGGTTGTTGATGTTCTTGTTGAGTAAAGAGCTCGTCGGAGAAATCGTGGGAGCATCGAACTCCTTGAGAAGATCAAGCTTAGAGCAAACGTCGAAATAAACAATGTTGGACCGAACATAAGAACACCATCACCTAGACTAACAAATCCCCCACAATATAAAGTACACAGGCAAACCAAAGATGTCTTAAAACTAATCCTAATAAACAAAGAAAAAACAGATCTATAAATTACTAGATTGCTAGAGTAACCCCGAGCATCAAGATCACGTAAAACTACTGTGTTTAAAATAAAACCCAACCACCACCATACACAAAGGAAAAAAAGGGGTGGGATGAAGCCAATCAAGATCTCGGTTGATTTGCTATGTCTTCTTCATGGGATAGAAAACGAAATGATTGTATGGATTGCTTTCTTCCCCCGTGAAACATCACAGCCCATACATGCATATTCATCCAAAGATCGATGAAGAAAAACTATAAAATTGCAAACAATGACAGATTCGATGAATAACAAACGGTAACTAAAACTTAATTTTTAACAATGGAACAGGATCGCGATGAAAAGGAGCGAGTTATGGTGTTTGATCTGCTCGCATCAACTCCAATGGAGCCGATCTGAGCAAGAGAAATAATCGGTTAGAGAGGGTCCTCAATCAAAGAAAAGTTTGGAAAGAGAAAGAAAAAGTTTGGAACCTATGCATTCATAACATTGGATGATTTAGAACACCTTAATATGGCTCAGAAGTGTTATTTTAAACAAATGCTACCCCGACCTTAATATGGCTCAGAAGTGTTATTTTAAACCCCAAGAAAGTCTAGAAGAGAAAAGTTGAACACTCAAAGAAAGACAAATGCTATCCCGCACCGTTTTGCGGGAAGCTATCCCGTTCAAGCGGGCTTTTTTACCGTTAGATGATCAAATTAACGGTTAGATTCACATTCAGGAAAGGACCCACCACTTTCAGAAAAGGACCCACCATTTTTCCTAAAGGGTTCAAGACTGTTAGATCTGGGTTTTAGCGTGATCTAACGGTAAAGAAGCCGTTTAAGCGGGATAACTACCCGCAAAACGGTGCGGGACAGCATTGCTCCTTAAAGAATAGTTCCTATTTGTTCTCCAACCCATTTTCTTTTAAAGAGAAAAAAATATATAACTCTACCGGTGCTTACAAGGATCTCTAATTTATTAATACTAGTGTTCCGCACGTGCAAGTTGTATGTGGGGTCTATCAGTTTTGTGTGTTACACTGTTAGTACGTTCTGGAAAATTTCACCCATAGCAGACGCTTACAAAGTTAATTTTTAAACAAACAAATTTACTAATATATCCTCGCATTATTATTGCTCATCACTTGTGTGGGTAAGAATAAGGCAAAATGGTCCCTATTAAATTTACAGTACTCAATGCTACAAAGGTTAAGGGGTCTTCCCTTTATAATAGTATAATAGATAAGAGGTTTTGGCATGTGCGTATGCACGTGCATATCTCAATGGCTACCAAATGATCTACAAATAAAAATAAAAATGGGAGTACGTTAATTAAGTCAGCCATCAATGTATGGGATCACACCATGACCTTACATGCATGTTCAACAGGTGGGTAAAGTAAGGGTGTTTTGGTCATCTAAATGACTTATAAGATTAAAGACTAAAGCCTTCTCTGCGGTTGTTTCCTCTTTCTTCTTTTATTTGAAATAGCCGCTGTTAATGGTTGTTTAGGAAACACAAAATTTCCAGTTTTGATTTCGCTCTGAATTCTAATGTAATCAATTTCGCTCTAAATTCTAATGTAATCAATTTCTTTCTACTTGCTAATCGGAAGGATATAATAATATTTTTTTTAATTTTCTTTTTCCAATGTGATTATGAATTCAATCAGTTCGATATAATAAGGTTACATATGGACTTAAATTTTTCTAATTGTTGTTGATTTTGATTATTTTTTTTAAGCTTCTGATTTTTATTTTGATCATGCAAACATTACGCTTTATAGTGCTTAAACGTAATCTCATTGATAAGTATAGACGGCTATGATTTTGTTTCTGGGAAGTAAATTATTTAATTCCCCTAAATTACTTATGTACCCTCATTTATTTATGTAATGGGTGAATGATAAAAAATAGAATTAAGGGCAAATTCGGGAATCAAATTTTACAGCTTCACCTACTGTAGATGAATAGTGCCTAAGGGGTGTTCCGTTTATATAATATAGAATAGATGTTACCACCTTAAGTTGTCCCAGAAATTTATCTTGTTACCCAGTTATTCATGTATGGTTTTCCAACATGGCTTAATTGGAGGCCATGGAAAATAATTAGGGGCCTCGCCTAATTTACACCCACCCCATAAAAGATCGAGGGCTTCCAAAATGTTGGTGAAAATACCAATTTAGCCTTCTCTAATAACTATCCTAAAAATCTCATTAACCACTAACTTAGGCCCCCAATCTTCATTTCAATCAAAACATGTTCTCCTCCCATTCTTCTTCTCCTCCGCTCCCTCCCTCCCACCGTCTCCCATTCCATTAACGATTTCTGAGAAGAAGAAAAAATCTCACCGATTCATCATGAACTAAAACCCCCTAATCTAAGTTGGGTTTCCGTTTTAATTTGATTTGTTGATTGAAAAATTAGGTTTTCAACTGCAAAATTGCAGTTACAGTTCCAAGGTCGTTAACCACGATATTTTATTACTTAACGATTTTTGATATGCATGTTGAATTGATGAAAAATCGTTAACCATTAGGGTGTAGTAGATAACGACCCTAAACCTGGTTTTTTGCCCTAGAATAGTGTCGCTATGAATTTCTAAACTGCTAACGATTCTCCGCTTTACGACCTTTTAAATAAGAACGCCTTATGCAGAACCACCTCTCTGTCCCAAATAGTGATAGGTCGTAAATATATTTCTAAAGCATTAATGATTCTTTGTTTGATCGACCCCTTTATGAAACTAACGACTCTATATTATACAAAATTTTGTTCCCCTGCTCAAAAATAGGAAGGGTCGTCATGTCAAATGGTTGTAGTCGCAACTATGTTGAAGGGTCGTCATGTAAAATTTTGAAGTCGCTTAACGCATTTAAGGGTCGCTTGGTTTTATAAATTTTTCCCTACCGACCTGATCTATGAAATGACGCCTATACTATGAAATTTATAAAATTTTGAAGTCGTTTAAGTGATAGAGTCGTTACTATTTATACATGTGGGGAATGACGACTCTCATTAATATATGAAATGGCTCGCTAGGGTCGTCAGTATATAGGAATGCCAATTAACGACTAAGAGTAACATCTTCAGAGAGTAAAAAGTTTTAGAGTCGCTGGGTTCTATACATATAAAGTTAACGACTCTATGTGACCTAACTAGATGGAGTCATCAATTATATCACACTTGGTTGACGATTTTTCATAACCTGCAAAAGTTGCGGGTTTGAGTCGTCAAAGGTTTTGTCAAGTGATTGACGACTCCTTAGAGTCGTTCGTTTATTACCCTCTCGACTTAACGACCCTTGTAGTTGCAGGAAATCCTACACTACACCCCTTACTAGAATATA
>JAJJWW010015734.1:0-61889 GCA_023531295.1 Papaver armeniacum | reverse complement strand
TATATAATATAATGGTAGTGCAAGTAAGCCACCAACTTTTTCGTTCGACAATCTGTATGGACAAAACCTAATATAATTCCAAGTAGACCAACTTAACGATCCTTGAACAAAATTGTATAAAAAATTTATATCTCTTTCTTTCACAATCAAAATGTTAAAGACAAGTAGACTGTGAACCTGATATAACCGTGAGAGTACTTGGACGATTCCAAAGATCAATATCCAAGTTCAATCGAGTCATATCTAAATAACCAGATCGGAATTCCGCCCAATATGAAACTTGTTATCTATCTTTCAAGGTCTGAATTCTACAAGAACAAGTTCTTATAATCGATCATAATCAAGATGGATGTATCTACTACGATTGGTTACGTACTACTTATGGTAATCCTATTATGAAGATAAACAATATAATGCGGAAAAGGAAAAGCACAAGACACCATAAGTTTTGTTAACGAGGAAAACGCAACTGCTGAAAATCCCCGGGATTTCGTCTAGATTTGAACACTGAACTGTATTAAGCCGCTACAGACACTAGCATACTATCAAAACTTCGGATTGGAATGTAGTTGAGACCGATCCACCCTCCAAGAGATTCAGTTACAATAGCGCTCCTTATCTGTCTTGAATCTCGCAAAGTTCTACGCAATTGATTCCCTTAGCGGACATCATTTATAACCTAAGAGTTGCTTTAACCTAGCGAAGACTTTGATACTAATCAGCTATGTGAATAAGTCATGGACGGACGAAAAATTACGCTTAGCGCGTCGATGCACCTTACGTGCATCACTGGCTACCGAGTCTTATTCAGGCATAAGGCATGCCTTGAACTTACGCATAGGACATTGCAGGCCTACACCCCCTCTTGCTTAGCTTGCCAAATTTTAGGTTACCTAAAATAATGAAAGTACTCGCTAAATAAAACTATATGCCAAAAACGACGACCCAAACGTACTCCTAACGAAGAAGTTATTAAGAAAGCAAATTCTTTCCTAAAACGGCAAAAACGGTCTTTTGAAGCCCTAAACAATTGAATTTGTCTAAAATTCCAAGACCGTGATGCGTAGGATCACATCTTAATCGTTGGTCCCTTTCCAATCAATTTAGACCCGTCTTGAGCTAAATTATGACACTTGGGTTTTTAGCCTCCGTGATAGGCTATAGCTTGCTCATCTGCATCAACTTGTCTTTCTCGTGCCAAGGGTGCATCTATCAGGCTCATGTCGTACTTTCCTTAGGCTTGTGCAAGATCCGCTAACTTTCATATTGATGTATTTTACTTTCTAGGCCATGCCTAATTCACAATTGGTGCATATGCCAACTCCGTGTAACTTGATAGGCAGTATGAGCATCCAGTGAATGGAATGCAAACTAGCCTCATCGTGTGTGGCCACAATCATCTCTTGCATCGCAATAACGAGCCGTATGATATGAGGGCCGTATGCCGCCACTACACCAAATTCCCGGATTAGTAATCGTAAGACCAGAACTGCGGCGTTGGCAGCTATTACCGTTCATAAAATGGCGTTACGAAAATTTTTGTAAGCGAAAAGGAGGTACATGAATTTTCAAAAATTGAGAACGACGCTTGGTGACACTTGGGTCGTAACACTTGGAGTATGTGCGTGTGCCATTCACATGCGTGTACTATGTTTCCCCCCTATGATGAGTAATACTAGAGGATACTTACGCCCATGGGTGTGCCATTCACATGCGTGATTTTGAGGATATAACCCTAGTGAATGAGATCGAGATTCATTTATAATTTTACGCCTCTCTTCTCTTGACCTCTCTTCTCTTCCTCCGAGCAGATGAAACCCTTTGAATGCATTCAATCATCAAACCCTAATAAGTTTTTTCAATCTTCAATCATCGAACCATAATGAATCGATGAAACCTAACAAGCTTTTTTTAATGTGTTTTGATTTTTGGGCTTTAATCTGTTTTTTTAATTTTCTGGAGAGTGGTGGAGCTTTTCATTTTCTTTGTAAAATCTCGTCAGAGAAAGCTAGGGTTTCAAAATTAAATCAATCCTTAGCTTAGATTAGCTCAATATTTAGAATCGGCCATACATGTTATGAAATGAGTTCGATTTAGGTTCATCCTCTGAATCCGTGAAAGAAAACAATTATGGGTTTTTTTCTTTGGGTGTTTTCGTGTTAAAGATGAGAATCAAAATCATCATATTATGATTCTTCCAAAAAGTAAGTAAACCTCCTTTACATCTCCGATTTTATCATTTTGTTTTACGATTTTTTTGAGATTCTCGAGTAACTTTTTTGTTTAATTGCGAAAAATCCTTTGGTATCTAGAAATCGTATATCGGCGTTACTCTTATCTGTATCTCAAGGTGGTGATTCTGATTCTCATACTCTTTTTGCATTTTTTTTTTGATTTTGATTCTGTCTTTTTCAATTTGGCTTCTTCTTTATAAATCTTATATAAATTGGAGAGAAATTTCAATGTGTGGCCTAATAGTTTTTCAGACATGACTGGCATGGGTTGCAGCTGTAATGATGGGGGTGGATTGCTAGTTTGTGTTAATTCTATTATGAAGATGCTAAAGTGTTGATTTGGGTTGTAGTGGTAGGGGATGGAACTAGTGGAGAAAGCTTGTAACTGTATTTATCTTTAATAAATGGAGATTCATGTGACGGATAAGAGTCATTGAAAAGAAATCCTAATTCTTGTAACCAAACTTAACTTTATTTTTCTTGTTTTTTCATTGCCATGATGCGATCTTTTATTTATTAATTGTTGGATCGTGTGTGTTTTCATTGGTTATTCATCAACTATTGTTCTTGATGTTGTCGCGAGAAGAAGAGGGGAATTAGTAAAGGCTAATGTTTCGCTGTCGAGGGTATGACGGTGCCGAGATATGACAGGAGAATTGGTGATGGTTGTTGACCGAAATAACAAGGGATGAGATGTTGCATGAGTGGTTTTCCGCAGATCTCGACATCGCCGTAGAGAGCTGAACCTATTTACGTTGGTGAAAGGGGAGCCATATGCTTTGCTATTCCTTGCTTTCCAGTCCTAGTAAAATCTTTCCAGCACTAATGAAATTGCTGATGTTATTTCTAAGTAAGTTTTCATGCTTTTGCAGGTGGGGTAATGTTGAGTTTTTGTTGCCTTTTGGTAGGGTTACGACTTATGAGTCCTACAGAGAATTACATTCATACACTTCATGCAGCATTGACTTCCATGTGGGTCAATTTGTGTTAATTCACCGTGAATGCATAGTGGTTTTTCTTGGTATAGCTATTAACTCTTTGCGCTTTCTCAATTTTCTTGTCGCAGTATATTTGTCCCAGGGAGGATGCAAGGAGATCAATGGTTATCCTGGTGACTGTTTGTAAGTTTCGATACACTAAATTGAAATGTTTTAGATTCATGTTCATTTCGTGTCTCCGACTTGTTGGTAATTTGGTAATGTGCTTGTTTGATCCCAAGTTGGTTATAAAAAAACGAATTATTCAAGTGAGACTGTGGGAGGTTATTTATGCGTTACAACTTTTTGAAGCAAAAGAAGTGTATTGTACATACAATAGTTCTAGGTTCAAGCTATCATCGCCCACCGAGTTTAAAAGTTTCTTGTCACTTCCTTACCAGGGACCAGGAGCTCTATTTCGAGGCAAAAGATGTCTTCGTAGTTTTGGGCCATTGGTCAATGTATCGTGGGTGGATGCTCTTACACTGGGAATAATGATGTTGTTCACCTTCTTTTGCTCAATGGAGGTCAGTTGTTATAACTTGAAATCCAAGCGGCGGTCCCCAAAGAATTTCAATTGACATCCATTTCATAGTCAGGAAATATATAATACAATAACTTGTATTCTGTGGTATTTTCCTATCGTGTGCCTTAGTCTCTCGGGGGATGAATTTTGGTGTCTTTAGCCTAATTACTACTCTGTTTCTTATGTGTTTTTTTTTGTTTGTTGATTCATTCGGGTGAAATGGATGAACAAGGGGAGCAACAAAGAAGAACATCAAATTTTTGCACCACAAAGAAGAACGACAACGATTTTTAATACCACAACTGTGACTCGATTGCAATTGCAACTCAGCTTTCCACTCTGAACACATTCATGGAACAAATGTCAGCTTACCATAAGCAGGTAATGTTTTTATTCGTACTAACGCCGTAAGAACTGACTGAATTACTGCTTGGTTTTTTAGTTTGTATTTTGTTTCTGCAGGGACCATGGAGATGGAATTGGAGGTGAATTAAGATGCTGGGATGAATTACTACCAGATGCACTTGGACTAATCTTTAAGAAACAATCTCTGCACGGTATACTGATTGTGACTGTGATTCTGATTGAGGATTGGAGTCACTTGCAATCACATGACATAATTAATCTAGTCATTGAAATGCTCATTACAAGAAGTCAAAAGGTTCCATCCGTAATTAGTCAGTTACTAGACTTTCGGGCGTGCATGTTTTGCTTCATTGCTACTCTTGTGGACACAAAGGTGAAAAAATATCTTACTCAAAGCTTAACGTAAAAAAACAATTTATGGTTATCTCTGTATGATGGTCAATTCCTTGTTTTAGCTTACTACTCCCGTAAAGGCCTCATTTTTAGCATGCACTTTACAAAAAGGTTTAGGGAAATATGTGTATTTGCAATTAGTAGAGGAATTGAAGAATTTGTGGCAGCGTGGAGGCCTGCAGGTCTAAAAAGTCACGATTGTCATGTTCTATTGAACATTTGTCAACGATAGCAATTTGTGAAAATTTTCCAGATGATGTATGTGAAACAATGATTAAGTTATGTATTTTTTTCCGAAGTGTTGTGTGATAGGGTCCTTAATATGGCTGATTTTGACAAACTGCGCGAGGACAATATTGCAATCACATTTGTGCAAGTTAGAAAGGATATTCCCCCATCTTTTTTTTTTTTGCCGTGATGATGCACTTGCGCATTCTTATAGCGAGAACAAGCAAGGTTGTTGTCAGTCCATATGGTTGGATGTATTTTATTGAGGGTAAGAAAAATATCAATGTCTAGCTTTTCTTAAAATTCTTCCTTGAACACCGGGATTCCCGTTGTAACGATTTTTTCACTCATGAATTAAATGTGCATTGTATCATCAAATTGAGTTATTGTCGAAATCAGTTGGTGTCTTTTTGTAGTTGTGAAGTTCTCCCAAGTATATAATATTTGCTCGTAGTATCATGTAACTAAAGGGACGCTTAAAGCTTGATTCTGCAAAATTATGCATCTGGTTGTAGCCAATAAATCCCCTTGATTGCGTGGGAAGTGTTTCCCAAGCGCGGGGTGAGTCTAGTAGGTCTGCTCTAGGAGCTCACGGATTTGTAAAAAGTATGGATCTAATAAATTGTTGAAGTAGTAGTTTAGTTCATCACCGCTTTTAAAGAAACTAGGCCGTTTCGGTTTTTCACATTTAAGGAGATTCTTTTTCATCAAGTATGACACAACTTAAAGTCCAAATTTCCTGTTACAATGTAAAAGATTTGCTTCTCTACTTCTCGTCAAGTTTTTTCGTTGTTTCTTTTTTAATCCTTAAGTGCGTTCATTTGCAGGGTATCCTAAGTTAATGCTGAATGGATCAAATTGTACAACACTTTTTTGCAGGTTCTCTCTTATGTGGTATGCTTGCATCCCGTCAAAGGTGATGTACTTCCAATATTGATGGTATGTATGCTGCTTGGTAACCTTGGAGCATCCATTATAGAAGGTATAATAGATGCCTTTGTTTGCAGTATGGACCAGAAAAATAACATTAGAGGCTGCAGTCTTACTCATTCATGACTCTCATTGGGGGAATCTTTGGAAATTTATTTGGTGGCCACTTCTTAAGCGAATACAATAACCCAAGTTAGAGAAACAAGAAATTGAACAAACCAATTACATTCAATTTTGGGTGCATACAAAATTTAGTAGTACTGTTCACCAAAGATTTGAGTTGCGGATAATTGTTTACACTGACGAATGCTGATTGATCAACAAGACAATGCAGTTGATTAAACACTGACGAAGAAGAGGGGAGTTAGTAAAAGGCTAATGTTCCTGCCAAGGGTATGATGGTGCCGAGATATGACAGGAGAATTGGTGATGGTTGTTGACTGAAATAGCAAGGATGAGATGTTGCTACAGAGTGGTTTTCACAGATCTGGACTTCAGTTTCGTAGAGAGCTGAACCTATTTACGTTGGTGAAAGGGGAGCCATAGGCTTTGCTATTCCTTGCTTTCCAGTCCTAGTAAAATCTTTCCAGCACTAATGAAATTGCTGATGTTATTTCTAAGTAAGCTTTCATGCTTTTGCGGAGTGGGGTAATGTTGAGTTTTTGTTGCCTTTTGGTAGGGTTACGACTTATGAGTCCTACTGATTACATTCATACACTTGGCGCATCATTGACTTCATGTGGTCAATTTGTGTTAATTCTGTGAATGCATAGTGGTTTTTCTTGGTATAGCTATTAACTCTTTGCAGTTTCTCCATTTTCTTATCGCATGTATATTTGTCCCATGGGAGGCTGCAAGGAGATCAATGGTTATCCCGTGGGTTTTGTAAGTTTCGATACACTAAATTGAAATGTTTTAGATTCATGTTCATTTCGTGTCTCCAATCGTTGGTAATTTGGTAATGTGCTTGTTTGATCCCAAGTTGGTTATAAAAAACGAATTATTCGAGTGAGAGTGTGGGAGGTTATTTGCGCTACAACTTTTGAAGCAAAAAGAAGTGTATTGTACAGACAATAGTTCTAGGTTCAAGCTATCATCGCCACAGTTTAAAAGTTTCTTGTCACTTCCTTACCAGGGACCAGGAGCTCTATTTCAGGCAAAAAGATGTCTGTAGTTTTGCAGCCATTGGTCAATGTATCGTGGGTAGATGCTCTTACACTGGGAAGAATGATGTTGTTCACATTCTTTTGCTCAATGGAGATCAGTTGTTATAACTTGAAATCCAAGCAGCATCCTAAAGAATTTCAATTGACATCCATTTCATAGTCAGAAATATATAATACAATAACTTGCATTCTGTGGTATTTTTCCTATCGTGTGCCTTAGTCTCTCGGGGGATGAATTTTGGTGTCTTTAGCCTAATTACTTACATGTTTCTTATGTGTTCTTTTTTTTTTGTTGATTCATTCGAGTGAAATGGATGAACAAGGAGCAAACAACAACAACATCAAATTTTTGCACTGTTAAACGACAATGATTCTAATACCACAGCACAATAGCTCCAGTTACAATTGCAACCTCAGCAGTTTCCACTACAGACACATTCATGGAACCAAATCAGTTACCATAAGCAGGTAATGTTTTTATTCATACTAACGCCTAAGAACTGATCAATTTTATTCCAAATTTCATGGTTTCCGTTGTCTTTTAGTACTAACGCCCGCACTTGAGGCTACCTATAACAGTTAGAGTATACGAGTGCTATTTACTTGTTATAATAATGCTGCCTGTTGTATTTTGCAGGATTACCTACATCGAGTTTTCTGATGCCCAAGCTTTCAACAAAGCAAGCCTGCAAAGGATATAATGAACTAGTTGCAGTTATTTGAATGATGCCCTATTTCATCAGAAAGGGTAGAGAACAAAGGAGCTTCAAGATTTGTAAGTTCCATGTATTCAAGTTTTGTAGGCGATTAGTAAGTTTATATGAGTTCCCTTAGAAATTTGGAATCTTCCATGTATTCCTTTAGAAATTTGATACTTAACAAAAAAAAGTTTGTACTTAGAAAATTTCGGTTCTTTTGTGATATGAATGTGAGATGAATTGAATGAATGTGATAAGCATAAATTGAAGAAATTGTTGTTGAGTGTCGTTATGAATGTATTGAAAGGTGTATGCGGGGTATTGAACTTAGAATTCTGGCATTTACGCACAAATGAATCGTTATTCAGCCTTGACTGGTCAATATCGACCCGATTTTGACTTCAATCGGATTGGATCAAGTGATAATTTTTTGTCGTTACAAAAAGTTTGTATGGCTCTAAGTCAAGTATTCCCTAAGCCCATTGCGTTATTCTGAAAAAAAAATTCATGCTTGGCCCTTTTGTTACCACGTGGCAAAATAGTAATGGCTCACACTGCTACGGGGTCACCTAACCAAAATTGACACTTACCCCATTGTCGTTACAAAAAAAAAATGTAACACCCACTTTTGCAACAGGCAAGAGCCGTTACAACTGTTTTAGTGCTGGCTCAGTTCATTAATCCTTAATTTGGTGTAGTGCAATCATGTCACAATTAGATGATATGAGCGACTTGATATTTGGACCAAAGAATGCTTTGCAACTCATTGCGGCTGCCACGTTCCCTTCCCTACTCTAAAGGGATCAAGCAAAGACCGTAGTTCATCCTCGAAGGGACAACAACTTAAGACAAACTCGTTTGCAAGGCTCTGGACAAGCAATAATGGTGATGGCCTAGTCCGAATAGGCCGTCCCGTCAAAATGCACAAACGTTGCTGATAAGTGCTTAATTCTTACATATTTATTACTCAAATTTATATTTATTAGTTCCTTATTTTTGTACATACTAATAATTTTATTTGATTTTGCAGAATTTAATAAATAAAGCTCTATTTGCACTAAAAATACGGTACTTTGCCCGTAAAATGGATGAAAATTCAAATGCCTCGGGTGAGCGGTTGGAATTGGAGTTAATTCTCAAAATAGCAGTATATCTTTTGGGGTCCACTAGTGTCGACATCATATAATGGGAATAATTTGCATATTTGGAAAATATAAGTTGTCTTGACTACAAGATTTGGAGGATTAATATAATATCTCTCATTTATGGAAAGAAAAATGAGGCAATCATTTATTGGAGGAAGAAAATAAAATCATTAGTTGGAAACCAATATATTACCCATATTTTGTATTCCATTTATTTAGTAAATATAATACTAATTAAATGTGAAGATTGTGGAAAAATTTCAGAGACTTGGGTATAAAAGGGGTCAAAGACACATGAAGAGAGGGGATTTTTCTAGTCTAGTGGAGCAAATAGTTTTAGTTTATTCTTTTCTTTTTATTTTCCTTTGTAATGAAATAATCTCTTCACTAGGGAAATGCGGATGAAGCCCTATGATGTGTATTAAGAGAGTTCTAATTCATTTTCAATAATAATTCTTCTTGGTCCTATTTTCTTGCTTGTAATGATAATAATTCTTTTCATATGTCCTTGTGCTTCAATCAAAGGTTTTATGTTCTTATTTTAGAGATCAACACCTTTAAGTGGAATGAATTATTAGTATTTTGAGAAATTTAATTGAGCCTAATGTTATATCATCCGAGGCGTACATATTGGTCCTAAATCGTCTCGAGCAATTTTGTGAAGAATTTTAAAGAGAATTGGTTGAATAATCTAGTATACATAATAGTGGTGAAATTCTAAGCCTTGGGTTTTTTCTTATCTTCTTATTTTATCACATTTTATTATTATTGATCTCTTAATTATTCTTTTTAGCATTTTATTTTAATTAGAAATTAAAAGTAACAGTAGTTAGTCCCAGTGGAACGACCCGTGCTTGCATACTATCCAATCGATAGCCGTGCACTTGCGGTACAATTAAAATCCCATACTAATTAACGTGTTTACCTGCTCCGATACTAATTAAAAACAAGGGGTACCAAGTACACCACAAACGTTTTCGTTAGACAACCTGTATGGACAAAACCTTAGTACAATTTCAAGTAGATCAACTTAATGATCCTTGAACAAAATTGTATAAATAATTTATATCTATTTCTCTCACAATCATATTGTTATAGGCATGGAGTCCCAGTGAACACGATATAACTTAGTGATGAGTACTTGGATGATTCCAAAAATCAATATCCATGTTCACTCGAGTCGTATCCAAATAACCGAATCGGAATTCTGCCAAGTCTGGCTAGTTATCTACCTTTCAAGATACGAATTCTACAAGAACATGTTCTTATAATCGATCACAATCAAGATTGATGTATCTACTACGATTAATTACGTACTACTTGTGATAATCCTATTATAAAGATAAACTATATAATGTGAAAAAGGAAAAACACAAGATACCGGGAGTAAGTTTTGTTAACGAGGAAACCGTAATCTGCGAGAAAACCCCGGGATATCATCAGTTTGAACACCGAATTGTATTAGCCGCTCTGACACTAGCCTACTATCAAAACTTGATTTGGAATGTAGTTGGGACCGAATCCACCCTCAAAGCGATTCAGTTACAGTAACGCTCATTTCATCTCTTAAAGCTCGCAAAGTTCTACGCAATTGATTCCCTTAGTTGACATACTTCACAGCCTAAAAGTTGCTTCAACCTAAGTGAAGAATTTTGATACCAATCTTCCTCTAACAGATAAGCCTATTTCTTACTAATGAAGATAATATATTTCTTACTAAATTCCCGATGAGGAATAAATTAAGAACACTATTTTCAATATGAATCAATAGGGTTCTCGAGGACTGAGATGGTTACCCACCGGTTTCTTTAAACTTACGGGTTTGAGACATTGCTAAAATATGATATAGTAAATATTGTTCATGATTTTTTTTTTTCAAAAAATAAATTTATCCTAAAAGAGTTGTACTGCAGTTGTATCACTCTAATACATAAAGTTCAAAACCCTTCAACCCCTAGTGATTTCAGATTTGTTAGGCTAAGTAACACTACTTATAAGATTATCTCAAAATTTGACAAATAATAAAATTATTTCTCAATACAGTCTGCGCTTCATTCCTGGAAGTTCTTTAAGAACTTCTTATTAAAGCAAACAGAAAATAGAATTTTAGGGATTAAAGTCACTAAAAGTTCATCCAACTTCTCACTTTTCTCTGTGATGATTGCTTACTTTTCTCAAAAGCAAGTATTCATGAAGCAAAAAACTTAATTAATGTTCTAATTAATTTTGGGGAAATGACTGGATAAGTAATCAACTTTCCAAAATCTGGAGTCTATTTTATCTTGAAATGCGTAACAAACACCTGTAAGATCATTACTAGAATCCTCAAGGTCGGGAAATTTTCTAAAAAAATGATAAATACTTAGAAACTCCACTCTTTTATGATAAGAACAGAGTTAGAAATTTTGAGCGTTTACTTAACAAATATTATGGTGCTCTTCGTCTGGAATGGAAAGTTACTTAATCATACTAGTAGAACTATTCTTGTTCAAACAGTTCTAAGTGCCTTCCCTAACCACCAAATGCAATGTTTATCTTTCCCTAAACAAACCTTAGATAAAATTGATAAATTACAAAGAGATTTCTGGTGGCAGAAAAGAATAAATATAAATGTTGTCATACTAAAGCTTGGGATGGAATTACCCGTGATGTTAGGCTTAGAATTAGAAACCCTCACAGCATAATACGGTCTTGATCATCAAGCTCAACCTGAGACTTCGTCATAGCTAGGATCAATTATGGACTAAAATCCTAATCATAAATATTTCATTAAAGACAATCCATTAAGAAATTTTAAAAACATAATATTTCTTGGATATGGTCCAGTATTAGAAAATACTTAAATATTATTGCTTCCAATTGTACTTGGCAGGTCAATAATGCTTCAGGTATGAATATCTGAATTGGCGCATTCAGTTATGCTCATAGAGATGCAAATAACTTAGGCGATTCTTTAGCTAAATTTGCCAAAACTTCAGTTTAGTTCGGTTGATTATTTCTCTAATTGGCCTACTTGGATCAATACCTTGATCTTAAGTGACCAAAACAACATTGTAGCTTCTTAATTTTAATTAAATCCCTCTTTCCTATTAAAAAAAAAAACTGTTAACAAACTTCTTGACATAAATGGAAACTGGGACATGAATATCATACAAAATACATAGATACTTCATTTCATAATGCTATCAGAGTAATTACCTCTAATCTATATGATCAGGACAGGATCATATGGCTCTGTACTCTTTCTGGAGAAATAACAACTAAGTCAACTTATATGTTTTTATGCAACTGCACCGAAGATAAAGATAAATCTATTTTTTTGAAACAAATTTGGAACCTTAACTTCATACCTTAATTAAATGAAAATTTTATGTTGGAAAACATTTTCGATTGTTTTTCCATTGGGTCATAAAATATCTAAGTATGTTAAGAATACTAACCCTTTCTATTTTCTTTGCAATTTTGATCTTTATGAAAATTAAATGCACCTTTTTACCCGGGAATCTTTTTCTTTATAACTGATTTGTAATATTAATACTAATAGTCTCCATGATAGTCTCTTTGGTTTAAAATTGGATGAAAAATAATGTTCTTAAGAACAAGTGTGATGAGATTTCCTTTATAATTTGGTCTATTTGGAAACACGGGAATAAGATCGTCTTTGATATATTATGCCAAATCCTATCAAGTTAATTGATTCAATTAACTCTTTTTATGAGACTAATACCACCGTGATAGGCCAAATCTAAAAAAGAATTGAGAATACTATGAACGGAAGGAAATAATACATATAGGTTATAATTGGTTCATTTACTTTGATGCCTTCTTTTCTCGGATACTGACTTGCTATAGGTTATGCAATACCTATAAAAGATGCAAAGAGGAAGTAATTGGGCATCTTGCCCAATAGAAGTCAAGAAAAAAAAACGGGAATTGAGGCTCTGAGATGGATGAAGGAGATGAATCTTACCACCTGTTGTGTCATAAATGATTTTTAAAACTTAGTGAATATAGTGAATGATGACTCAACTCTAGAAAACCAGCTTTGGAGATCTCATATTAGCGTCAACATATGTAAATTTTCATTTCTTCTTGTAACTCGTTGTGTTTTAAGTTTAAAAATAGGGAGTTCTAGACTTGGAGCATAGACTTGCTAAGGAAGTTAGATTTAATGATATTAATTTTTTCACTCTTGAATCGTGGGATGATTGGAAAATTTTGCCTAACGCGTCAGGGAACGCATGCCATAACTTTCCCGATGCCCACTCTGATGTTGCTTACCGGGCCTTAAAACAAGGCAAATGCACGTCCATTTTCCCTTGCAAGCATGCTTGACAAGCATGATGCAACTTCATTTAGCTTCCAAACTGTTTCCAACTTACCACATAATAAGGGTATAAAGCCTTAAAGGCATAGAACATGCCTTGAACTTGCGCATAGGACATTGCGGCCTATTTCTAGCTTCTTTATTAATCTTTGGCATTGTTGAGAGCATGCACTTATCTTTATCATACCAAGGATGCATCAATCAAGCTCATGCCGCACTTTTCTTAGTTAATGCAAGCTGCGCTAACTTGCATATCGATATAGCTTACTTTCCTGTCCATGCCCAATGCGCCAATGGTGCATGCCTATGTCGAACTCCTTGATAGGAAGTATGAGCGTCCAAGGAAATGGTATGCAACTTGCCTCATCAAATTTGGCCACAATCATCTCTTGCATTGCAGTACCGAGCCAGATGATATGAGAGGCCAATATGTCGCAATCATCTCTCAATTAGATGATATGAGCGACAACATGCTGGACAGGCAATGCTGCAACTCATTGAGGCTGCCTATATACCCTTCCCTACTCTAAAGGGATCAAACACTGACCATAGTTCATCCTCGAAGGGACGTCATCTTGAACTTATGTTGCAAGGTCGTGGCCAAGGAATAATGTTCTAGTCCGTATAGGCCATTCAGTCAAAATGCACAAAGGTTGCGCATTATTTGATTTGTGGCATTGACATAGTGACGCCTAAGCATCAAATGCCCTATTTTAAAGGCTACACAGCTATAAATGAGGCTAAGCATTATTTATGTTATTCCGGCTAAGCTATGAAGCTTACTTTTGCAAAGCCCGCATATGCACTTTCAACCAACTACCCCTCCATATATATGTTTTATTGATATTTTTACAACTTAAATTGGGAAAGGAAAATAACATTCACCAAGTCCATTTTTGAGGTGTTTGCTTCACTATTCATAGCCGTTGCCTTGTATTTCTGAATAATCGGCCATGATGGCCATACATTAGGTTCTGGCCCATAGGCCAGTTGCAATGTCCGATCATGATGGCTGGACATTTCCTAAGCCAATGCTACTGGCTTTGATGCAACACAGTGATGCGATATTGGCCCTAGGCCATTGGCATGGTAATGTGCTATGTTAGCATTAACTTTTCTCTATGCCATCTACCCAATTGGCCTAATGCACCATTTGACGCGAGATTTTCCTTTGGCCAATGTAGATTGTGACTTGCACCACTCTTGGTGCCATATTGGCCTTGACCAATAAGCCCAACGTAATGCGCCATCTTGGCCTTTGGTGAAATATGCCTACGTAATGTGCCATTTGGCATCGTATTCTAGGCCAATGTTCCTCTTAACGCAATGAAGCTTGGGATGAAGCTTCATCTCATGACATGGCGCATCTACGAGTATGCGCCATGCTAAAAACATCGGGAGAATGTTGAGAAATTGACGCTTTTGAAATGACACATTATCCAAAATGTAAACTTCTCCTAATTAAACAAAAGTTTTTCTATAAAATAAAAATAAAAATAAAACAAATCAACTTTTTTTGTTGTTATTTTTCTTTTGTTAGCCGTCTTTGTTAGTCTTTAACAAAAAAACATAACACTTCAACTGTTGGGATATGTTTTTATAATTTCTTTTACGCGGTCCATGTATAAACATGGATTGGTTTGAGATGTGAATGTCATAAATTAGTGTATAAATGCTGGAAACTTTGTAAATAATCACAACCACTAATAAGTAATCATGGCCGTTAGTAGAAGTACCACTTTACTCGGGAGTGGGGATAATACCGAATCCATATATGATAAATTTTCTAGTTTACCTTATATCGGTTTTTATTTTTTAGTGTAGCTGATCTTCGAGTTGAGGGATGTTATATCCCTTTTTTCATCATATACGATATTAGTTATTGTTGATGGTGGATTTTGACAAGGAGAAAAGCTGTGTGTGCCTGCTGACAGCTGTAAAAAACATGAAATAAAATATGTATAAATTCCTGACCCGACATCAAAATTATAGATTCGCACTTCTACATTATTTTTCGCAAGATAATTGAGAATACGTATCTAGCCAATGGCTATATTGGCTTCGTGGCTTTCTTATATATGTATACGCCTGCAAGATTTCAGAGCTTCACTCGGCTGAACTCTCATTACTTTATGCACGACCATACATATCGTCATGTATTAATTAGAGTATACTGATGATACAAATTATAAATATTCAGAATGAGCTTCTACGCCATAAAAGTACTATTAGAAGCATACTATTTAGTATGAAGTTACATTGACATCACTTTGAGTATCAGAAATTCCACGGTTGAATTCCTTGAATATGTTTTATATGATACAAACAAAGTGCCAACGCCAACGACGCTTGGGCATGGACAAGATGCCAAGATATGTTTCCAAATCAACATGAAACGTGATGGGCCAACATGGGCCACATCTCATAGTTGGGCCAACATGGCCAGCGTCACATACCAACATGGCCAATGTCCCATACCCAAGCCAACATGGCCAGCGTCCCATGTCCAGGCCAACTTGGCCAGTTTACCAATCCACTATTGGCCATCCCGTGCCACGACTTGGCTAGCTCCCACCTTGGACATCCCACGCCATGACTTGGATAGTTAACTTGGTCGTCCCATGCCGTATTGGCTATCTACCAACTTGGATGGTGTCCAGTGCCACCAAACGTCCCAAGACAACATTGGATGGTGTCCCGCACCACCAAATGTCCCAAGACAACATTGGATGGTGACCGCACTGTTAGAGCATTGCTCGGTTGAAATCGCAAGCGTTGATATCTCAAGCTTTTTGTCAAGTTTAGTTGCCAAAACTATAAGTCTTGATTTCTAGTCTACTTATAGCTAAGTCTCGGATTAGGATAGTAAGTGTAGTTGAGCTCTAGATCCATGGCATTCATCGAATGAAGACGAAGAACTACTCAAGGGAACTTTTGGAACTTCATCAACAAAAAGGTATGTGGAGACATGAACTTATCTATCACTCAAAAGTCTATCTACTCTATCTCCTATTTGAGACAAAAGTCGTATTGCTATATAGACTTGATTATACACATTTGTTATTTGGTTTGAGTTCATCTCGCTTATTTATTTCTAAATATGTGTTGGTAAGCTTTCACTTTATCCATGTTCATCTTTACTCGTGGCCGAAAGTCATGTTGATTATTTCAATCACTTGAAAAAATCGCTTTGATGAAATAGTTTGTGGATAACAACTATTTTAACATCCTCTAAGAAAGTTTCAATGATTGAAATGAGAGCTTTAAAACAAGTAACCAAGTTTGGATATAAACATAGTGTGTTCTCACATTTGTGTAAAAGTCCAAAACCGGGAACCTAAAGTGTGCGTGCTTGTACGCATACTAGAGGTTGTTGGAAATCCGAATAAATATGCGTAGCACTGCACAGACTTTGTGGAAGATTCACGTCGTGGATTTTACTGCTGAGTTTGAAAGTAAAGACAAACTCAATCAGTCACGTAAGTATCGTACGTTTGCATACTTAAGCGGTTACTTTAAAATCGGTTTTGTTAGAGCACTGCTCGGTCAAACTCGCATGAGTTGCTATCTCAAGCATGTTTGTCAATATTAGTGATCAAAACTATAAGTCTTTATTTCTAGTCTACTTATAGATGTCTCGGACTAGGACATAGATTGTGTAGTTGAGCCTTAGACTTCAAGGCGTTCATCATTTGAAGACGAAGAACTACTAAGGAGAGCTTGTGGAACTTCATCAACAAAAGGTATGTGGAGACTCGAAACTCATCTATCACTTGGAAAGTCTATTTCTATCCTATCTCTTATATTGAAGACGAAGAACTACTCTAGGGAACTTGTGGAACTTCATCAACAAAAGGTATGTGGAGACTTGAACTTATCAATCACTCAAAAGTCTATCTACTTTATCTCTATTTGAGACAAAAGTCGTATTGCTATATAGACTTCGATTATACACATTTGCTATTTCGAGCCGAGTTCATCTCTCTTATCTATTTCTCGAAATATGTGTTGGTAAGCTTTCGCTTTAGCAATGTTCATCTTTACTCATGACGAAAGTCATGTTGATTATTTCAATAACTTGAAAATCGCTTTGATGAAAATAGTTTGTAGATAACAACTATTTTAACATTCTCTAAGAAAGTTTCAATGATTGAAATGAGAGTTTAGAACAAGTAACCAAGTTTGGATATAAACATAGTGTGTTCTCACATTTGTGTAAAAGTCAAAACCGGAACCTAAAGTATGCGTCCACGTCACCCGGCGTTTGGCGGTTGTTGGAAATCCCAGGTAAGTATGCGTACATGTACGCGTAAAGTGCGGAAGATTCACGTCCGTGAATTTACATTGTAGTTTGAAAGTAAAAACAAACTCAATCCGGTCACTTAATTATGTGTACCGTTTGCATACTTAAGCAAGTTACTTCCAAAATCGGTTTGTTCATGAACTAAAACATTTATATAATAAGAAATGCAATTTTTGCAAACCGTGGCTATAATGTTCATGAAATGATTCGAGTGAATCAAGATCGATTTTTTTTCGATTGTGTCTGGTATATTTCTATGAGATCTAAGCCATTAAACAACTCTCTAACTAGTTTATTTGAGTCATTTGAACTAGTTATGGTAAAGGTGAATAAGGTTGATATAAAAGTGCTCATATGGCTAACCATTGGTTAACTATTGTTGAACCGACAAAGTGTACACGTTTAGGTACGGTTACTCAAACCTAAATGAAGGTGCATTTCATTTGTGTATGACAAGCTGAGTTCGATCTAACGGTTGAAATATATTAGCTTGAATTTAATCGGTTTTCATCTAACAGATGAATATTGAATGCTTTGTTACCAAGGTAACTTAGATTGCAAACCCTAATTTGAAATATATATAAGGAGAACTCTAGCAACCCCAGGAACTTAATCCCCATACCTCATGTGTGATACTATTTGCATAAGCTAGAGTCGATTCTCCTTTAACCTTAGGTTTTCACGAGACCCTTTAGGTTACACGACTTGAAGAATTCATTGGGATTGTGAAGCTGACAACTATTTTCTTTGTAGTTGCGTGATCGATCTTGTTGTTTTCTATCGTGATTGAGTAAAATCGTAAGATTGGCTTGAGATTAATTTCTCTGATTAGAAAGATCGAAAAGTAGTCACAAACATCTTCGTCTCATCGTTTGTGATTCCACAATATCTTGTTTCGTTAATCGATTAAGATTATTGTGAGGTGATTGATAATACTAGGATATTATTATTGGGAATATAAGTACAAGTTATCAATTGGTTCTTGTTCACCTTGATTTATCAAAAGACTTAAACAAAAAATCTCGTAGGTATATCCAGTGGAGACAGATTTATCTATTTAGTAGACTTTTTTGTGTGAGACAGATTTGTTTATTAAGTCTTCAACTTTGGGTCGTAGCAACTCTTGGTTGTGGGTGAGATCATCTAAGG
Source organism: Papaver armeniacum (assembly GCA_023531295.1). Classification (NCBI taxonomy): domain Eukaryota; kingdom Viridiplantae; phylum Streptophyta; class Magnoliopsida; order Ranunculales; family Papaveraceae; genus Papaver; species Papaver armeniacum. Next base: position 43,447 of record JAJJWW010015734.1, on the reverse strand, counting down.
GAATCAAGTGTGTAGTATTCTGCTGGGATCAAAGACGTAAGGAACGCGACTTTGTACCTTGAATCGGTGTGAGATTGATTAGAGTTCAACTACATTCCATACCCGAAGTTAGCTTTGTAGTAGGCTAGTGTATGTAGCGGCTTAATACGGTGTGGTGTTCAAAACCTGGACTAGGTCCGGGGTTTTTCGCATTTGCGGTTTCCTCGTTAACAAAACTTAAGGTGTCTGTGTTTATTTCTTTTCCACATTATATTTTGTTATATAATTGAAATATCACAAGTTGTGCGTTGAATCGATCAATTGATAGATCCAACCTTTGGTTGTTGATTGAAATTGATTGATCCTTGAACATTGGTCTTTGGTACCATTCAAGTTATTTCTCTTATATTCAATCGGGCTCTCAAATTCTTATTTGTTTGATTGCGGATTGAATTGAAAGATTGAGATATAACTCTTTGATACTTTTCTTAGATTGAGTCTAAGCTGTCTAGTTGATTCTCTTGAAAGTATATTGGAGTTAGTCCATATAGATTGATAAAGCGAAATATTGGGTGAGGTTGTTAGACCCCCGCTTTTTCAATTGGTATCGGAAGCAAGCAAACACATTTAAGATCGTCTGTGTTTGTAGAAATTTGAATCTATGGACAATAGTGTTATCTCCGAAAATCGCATCACCCAAAACAAAAGTTTTGTTTCGATAAAATCTATTAAAGAGAAAGATCCTTCAATATCAAATATAGATGAACCTTGTGTTTCAACGAAATGGACTTACACTGACAAGTGTTACACCGATTATCTTTCAAACGAGTCTAACTCGTTGATGAAAGGGAAGCAGCCAAAAGAGTGAACTGATTCTAAATCTTGTTAGAATCCAGCCGATAGAATCAATCGGTTGAAAAACAATGTCAATGTTCTTCTTGGTATAGGAAAGATTATAACTCTATTGTAAAGGCTCTAGCGGAAAACGCCTCAAGTTTGCTCATCACGAACCTTACTAGAGGCGGACCTCAAAAGGATGCTTTTGAAATTGAATATCTCTTGAGAAAACTCTCTATTCAAGGATGTTACAAAGAGTCTACTATACCATCTGTGCCTTTCCCGCCACAACGAAGAGTTCAAGTTCAGAAAGTAAAATCGAGAATCCCTTCCTATTGGAAAAGATGTGCTTATAGCCTCCTCTAATCAAGGATGTTCCACATCACATGGAAGAAAGAAATCTCCAAACGATAATGTTAAGTCTCTTCTCTCTAATCACTCTTGTGATCAGAAAGTATGTCTCTTTTGTGATTCAAAAGGGTATGATAGCAAAAGAGAAACTCTAGGTTGAATAACAATTCCTTTGTTCGACTTCAACACACCTTAGATTTAATCCTCAAAGGTGTAACTGACATTCGTATGTCTAAACCAATTGGTTTTAGTTCTCACCCTGTGTATTCTACCAGGAAAGTCAGTTCTATGTGTTCCTCAAATGCTCAAAAGCATAACAGACTTCTTAACAAAAATCGCCCAAGAAGAGCTCAAGAATTCTCTTCTATCAAAAAGGGAGATAATGTTACTATTCATGTGGATAAAGTATCAGGATAAGGGAGCAAAAATGATGATATGGAAAACAACCTAAACGTGATAATTGAAGGATATAAAGAGATCGTCAATAGGCTGTCAATTCCCTCTACTCAAAATTTTTCTGGTAAGAACTCAAACTATGTCTCGTATTTTGAGGACAGTAAGTTTTATGATAATTTTTCACATCAAAAGGGATTCTTTCCTAGATTTGAAAGGAAAAAGAGACTCAACCGTAAACATCGTTCATTCAATGAGCTTAGAGCTCATACTTGTGCTAATTAATCACAAGGGTTGAGAACTTACTCATAAAAATCCTGTTGAGTAAGATGTGTCAATAATCAGGTATACTTTTGGTAAAATTGCTACTGTTTAGTTGAGCTATTTTCTTATCGTCCATAGCTAAACTATTGTCCACAGAACTTTGCTTAAGTATTAATTTGTGTCTAAAGATGTTCTTCGTTTTGTTTTCTTTTTGCCTTAATTTTAGAAGAAGCTTTCATTGCAACTAAGTTTCCTGCTACTCTCGTGCTCTAAATTGTTTCTCTATGGAGATATAAAATTTATTGAGCCAAAATTTTGTGAAAATATTCACGTAGCAAAAAAATTTGTTGTATGGTAAAATTGACCTTTTGTGTGTGTTATTTTGTCTTTAGGTCAAGTTGTGTTCTGCAGTGTGTTACTATCACCCCGAATCATTTTGGAAACCTAAAAGTGACCTTCCCTAAGAAACATTTAAAATACCAAACCTTTTGAGTCACATCACGCATATTCTAGGTTATTTTGTTTGTCAAGAATGTCTTCATCTTATCGCTCAATTGTTTTTGCAGAGGTTTTCTTGATAAAGGTATTGTTTTAAAGTCCAAAGGGAGGAATAAAAGAACCCTAGTAGAATATGATTATCCTAAAGCCTCATGTTACTATGCCTATACATCAAGATATTGAGAATGAGGATATGGTTTATACTTGGTTCATGATTTTCTTAAATACTTTGAGGAAGCAAAACTGCAACTAGTTGATACTATGAAGAGTCTTGATGTGTTAAGAACCCGAGTTGAAAAATGTTAATTTTGACCTTGTTCTCATGAAGACACATGTTAAAGAACTTCTCAATGAGGATATCTTCTCTGAAGAAGCAGTGGATGCTGTCAATCACAAGCTCAAACACCTCAAGGCTCGTGAGGATTCCGAAAAAGGCTATTTGATTTCGGTTCATGTTCGGTTTTGGTGATCTTATAGTCCTTCTTTGTTTTTAGCTTATCGATTGTTTATGTCTAGTCCTTCTTTTGTTTTTAAACTTCTTATGAGAATTTATTCTTATGTTTTAAGAAGGATAACTAGGTTTGGAATAGAAATTATTGTGAGTACACATATAGCTATTTCCAACAATTTTCATCTTAAATGTTTTTAGATTTATTTATTTAAATTATAAAGTTTATTTGGAAGATGATTTTGCAGTATTAATCTTTATGGTTTTATATATTGCAACTTGTTATGGGATATGTGTGTTTGCGTCCGTGAACTATGATTGTCCCATACGTGTTCAAAAGTTAATTATATCATATGTGTCGGTATGCAAGTATTGATAAAAGATAGAATGAACTTTGACAAACAAAAGTTAAGCCTATTATGTCATTATGCAAATATTGATGGAAGATAGGATAAACTTTTGTTTACAAAGATTAAGTCTATTATATGTCATTGTGCAAATAGTGATGAAAAATAGAATGAATCTTTGTTTATTCTCGCAGATATTGATCTTCCCATCCATATCTTTATGTAAATCTTTGTGCGGCTCCATATAAGTTCTCTTATGTGATGATTTTCGATTAAATTAATCATGGATTCTCTTGTGGTTAATTTAATGAGATTTTTTTGGATACAAATTCATGTTTCATGTGATTTGTTAATGTCCAAAGAAATCCTTCTTTTCTTGTGAAAGTAAGTTGCTCTTGTTATTCTTTCGGGAATGACATTTTATGGGGGAGAGTTCTTAATTGAACTTGTGCTTAATTGCCAAATCTTTGTGGGGAGTGTGGCTGTGGAATATTATAGGGGTTATCTTGTATCTTTATAAATTCCTTCATGAATGCATTTAGTTTCTGTTATATGATTGCATCTAAAAAAGATGATATATGCTTTTCTTTTGGTCATGAAGTATCTCTATGGAAATTTCATTAGGATCCCACTAATTTTCGTACCTTTGCCAATTTTATTGACAAAAGTGGAGAATTAATGTGTAGTTCACACTACAAATACATATGGTTTTCGGATAATTATGTAAGTGGGAGTGGTTTCATGTGAGATGAAGTATTGACTAAGGGGGAAGTTACATATATCGCCATATATTGTTGTCAAAGTTATGATAAATTGAACTTTGATGATGTGTAATGATACTATGACACTAGATAACAATGTTTGAGAGCTATTGTTTTCTCATTGTTATAACTACGGATCTTCAACAACGATGATCTTTGAGTTGAACACCTTTGGAATCATTGGAGTATTTGGAAGTGATGAAGATTTTGATTAATGTTGAAGAACCAATGAGATCAAGCATTTGGATGAGAAGCTACAAAGTTTATTTATTTTTTATACCATATGTATTTATAGTTTTGTCACTAAAATTGACAAAGGGGGAGATTGTTAGAGCATTGCTCGGTCGAACTTCATAGCGTTGCTATCTCAAGCTTGTTTGTCAAGTTTAGTTGCCAAAACTATAAGTCTTGATTTCTAGTCTACTTATAGCTAAGTCTCTGATTAGGATAGTAAGTGTAGTTGAGCTCTAGATCCATGGCATTCATCGAATGAAGACGAAGAACTACTCAAGGGAACTTGTGGAACTTTATCAACAAAAGGTATGTGGAGACTTGAACTTATCTATCATTCAAAAGTCTATCTACTCTATCTCCCTATTTGAGACAAAAGTCGTATTGCTATATAGACTTCGATTATACACATTTGCTATTTTGAGCCGAGTTCATCTCGCTTATCTATTTCTCGAAATATGTGTTGGTAAGCTTTCATTTTAGCCATGTTCATCTTTACTCCTGACGAAAGTCATGTTGATTATTTCAATAACTTGAAAATCGTTTTGATGAAAATAGTTTGTGGATAACAACTATTTTAACATCCTCTAAGAAAGTTTCAATGATTGAAATGAGAGTTTAGAACAAGTAACCAAGTTTGGATATAAACATAATGTGTTCTCACATTTGTGTAAAAGTCAAAACAGAACCTAAAGTATGCGTACCCGTCGCGTCTTGGAGGTTGTTGGAAATCCAATAAGTATGCGTACACGTACGCGTAAAGGCGGAAGATTCACGTCCGTGAAAATCTGCTGGAGTTTGAAAGTAAAAACAAACTCAATCCTGGTCACTTAAGTATGCGTACCCGTTTGCATACATAAGCGGAGTTACTTTCTAAAATCGGTTTGTTCATGAACTAAAACATTTATATAATAAGGAATGCAATATTTGCAAACCGTGGCTATAATGTTCATGAATTGATTGAGTGAATCAAAATCGATTTTGTTTCGATTGTGTCTTGTATACTTCTATGAGATCTAAGCAATTGAATAACTCTCTAACTAGTTCATTTTGAGTCATTTGAACTAGTTATGGTAAAGGTGAATAAGGTTGATATGAAAGTGCTCATATGGCTAACCATTGGTTAACTATTGTTGAACCGACTAAGTGTACATGTTTAGGTACTAAGGTTACTCAAACCTAAATGAAGGTGCATTTCATTTGTGTATTGTGAGGGTAAATTACCCGATGGCCACGTGTCAACATATCAAGGAATGGTTTCATGATAAGTTAATAAGATAGAAGCATCGAATCATATTCTAAAAAAGGTGATTTAAATGCGAATCGAGACGCTTTTTGCTACAACGTTACATGAATTACGCGTGTGAAGAGTGGTCTAATCGACTTAGACGGTCAAGTCTAAAAAGAAGGACTGCATTTAATGAAGGATCGGAAGAGGCGTGGGTGAATCTACATCGATCGGAAGGCTCAAGGCGCTTTATCTTATAACTTAAGGATGATGCAAAGACGAGGTTCCCAAGGAAGAGGAACACGATGACGTCTGGACGAGATGAATCAGGAGGAGAACCAGGGGCGACCATCACAAGGGACAATATAAAGCTCGTCCAAATTAATGAGAAGATGTACGATAGCTCCACCACCGGCTACGAGACCAGGACTTCACGAGTCTAATTTGCCTATAAATAGTAAGTCCATGTGAAGAGGAAATGGACATGTAATCTTTGATGGTCTTTCTACAGAGAATTCCCCGAGAGGTCTAGATAAGGAGAGAGTGAGAAATCTAAGTGATATTTGTAATTCTTTCAAGGGTAAGACCTTAATCAATAAAGAAAACATCTTCTTTCCGTGCACGTAAGTCTTTATGGCCGAACCACGTTATATGCTTGTTTCAATCTTTACTTTTCATGTTCTTTACATCTTGTTCATCTTGAATCTTGAATGTTAAGTAGTTTTTATAGCCTTTAGATTTACTTGGATGTAGTCATCAGAAAAGATGCAACTACATTTTGGCACTGTGTAGTATTCTGTCGAAGTTCATGAGTAGATCTCAGACGCAACACGATCCACACGATCGGTGAAGTCATGAAGACCCTCTCCCCCATAGATCTACATCTTTTTTGTTAATTTTCTTCAAAATTTTCGTTCTTTTAAGATTTCTTATATCTTCCTCAAGATGCTCGGGAGAGTTGAAGATCGGAGTGAAAATGAAGCTTTAAATACTTCAAAATAGCACTCAAACGATCTCCTCCATGAAAGAGCTGGGAAGAAGTTTAGGTCAGTAAACTTCATAAGAGAAAATCTCATCCTATGAAAGTTGAAAAGACGAGTTATTCATGATGTTCTTCATCTTTTAAGAAACTCAAGATAATCCATAATCTTCTTCTTAGAAATCAAACTCTAAGTCAAATGGAAAGGTTAATGAGTACATAATTGATAGGTGTTGTAAAACACCTAATTTTATATATAGTATTTATGCTTTCTTTGCTATTTTCCTTGGGAATTGCATCTCTTATGTCTAGTTTTGAGTATTAGGTGCAATGGAGTCATCTGAAGCAAAGAAGAAGAAACATTGTCTAAAAGAGTGAAAGCATCATTTCTCGTACAATTCTATTTGGAGTGGAGCTGAGCCGAACCAAGCCACCAATGAGGGACAACCAATACAGTTTAGTCTAAAGAAGCAAAGAAAAAGGGAAGACATTATTGGTGGCCATTATCTAAAGAATGGGTGCTTATAGTCATCTGAGTACCCCCTATCTACTTCACCTAAGTGGGTATAACCATCCCCATTTCTACACCTAAACCTAAATCGAGAGAAATGTTTTCCCAATCACTACTTCTCCACCTGAAATGAGAGGCGATGTTACCATGAAATCGGGAGTTATTCAGAGAGAGACGGATGCTTATTAGGTCGGAGAATAAGTGAAAGAAGTCGATGTAGAGATGTTGCAAGGATTCAGATGGGTTTTGAGTCGAGCAGTTGCAGATTGATGCAAAGAAATTCATGGGGTTTCTGTTGTATTATAGATCGAGAAGCTCTTTCTAGTGTTTGAATGGGAGATGAAATTCAACGATGGGTTTCTGCTCAAGTCTGGTGATGGGTTTACTTTTGCAGTTGTTGGTGATGAATTAGAAAATGGGTTTTACTGGAATTTGAAATTGCAACAGAAAGATAAGTTAGGGTTTGATTCTCGTCCGAAAATGGGGTTTTAAATTGTTTTTGAGTGATGCGGAACTAAAAGGCCGAGCCCGGCAATGGTGTTGGGAGCCGAGATGATGGTGATGTTTATGATCTTGTTGAACCGAGATTACAAGGAATTGGATCATGGCGGGAAATGGCTCAGTGGTAAAAGAGAGACATTGATTGAGGTCAGGTTGAGACAGAGATAAGCTTGTGGTGGTTACGGTTGTTGAGGTCGGAAATTGAAGCTCATAAGAGCTTCTGTATGATGATAAAATGGATTCAATTTGGATTGTTTAGCCGAGAATGAATCAAGCTTGGATGCGGTGTTGTTGTTGCCATAGGTTGCGATTTGCAAATCTGGTGATCTTTTTGCCATGGATTGGCATGATGAAGTGATGCTAAGAAGGCTAGATGTATGCTAGAGCTAACATTGCAGGTTGGCGTTTTTGCCATACAAGGAGTGAAGGGTGTTGTTGCGAGATAAGGCGAAGTTGCAGCTCCAGTTGGATGCGCGGATGCGGGTGCGGTGCAAGGATGTTGGCCATTGGCTGAGAAGAGATGATGCGGTGGATTGCAGCTCGGCCCAAGCCAAGGGCGAGTAATGAGGGGCGGTTTTGTCTTGTGATTGCTGCCAAAGGGAAGTGACTTGCAGCTGCCAATCAAGGAGTTGCGAGATGGAGTTTGTATGGAATTGAGAGTTTGTGATGAAGTCTCAATGGTGTTACAGCTGAACCGGAGTTATAGCGGGATGGAATGGTTGTGGTCCTGAGATGTAGGTGCAGCTATTGAGCTTGTATGCCGCCGGAGGAAATGGAACCGAGGTTGCGAAATTTGATGCCGAGATGAAGAGCGAGAATGTAGATTACAAGGTCTGTGGTAGTCTTTGGGTTACAATGGTGGTATTGAGCTCAAATATAGCAAATGAGAATGTGCTGCTGTTGCGGTATGGTCTGAATTTTGCAAGGCAGGTCTGAACAGCTGAGGTCCAAATGGTGATGACTTGGGTTGTGAGATGTAGCTATTTGAGTTGATTTGTATGCAATTGATTACAAGGTATATGCAAATGGGGTTGTGCAGGCTTGATATGAAACTGGTGATGTTGTTGCTACGGAGAATGCGCAAGGATGAATCTGCAATGGTTTAGTGAAATTGAGAATGTCTCCGTCAGGAGCTCTGTATGTTGCGGTTGAGCTATTGATGCCATGGGTTGTGTCTCGCCTATGATGTGTGGAGGAATGATGTGGAGCTGTGGCTAGAGTCTGTGATGCAGAGGGGTATTATTGAGCTCATCTGAAGTCGGCCTGAGATGGTGGTGAACAAGGCAGTGATAGACTGGGATTATGAAGGTTCTGGCATTGTCTCATTGCAGCTGAGATATAGTAAATGGATGTTGATAATGTTGATGTTGTGTAAGAAAAGTGCAGGAGTGCAGCTACAGCTTTTGCAGGTGAACTGGTAGTGCAGTTTATGGACCAGTGCAAGCAGATGGAATAGGCTGGTGCTGTTGCAATGGAAGAAACAGAAAGGGTGTGCTGCCATGGTCACAATGGCTGTGTGATTACAGAACTGTGGAGGTATTGAGTATGATGCTGTTGAGTTGAGATAAGCCCCTGTTGTTGATAGAAATGCAGGAAAGTGAAGTCATTGCAGCTGGATTTGCAGCTAAACTGAAGCTGTAATTCATATAGTGCTGTGATAATTGAAGTTTGCACTATGAAGGATCTGAGGCCTTCATGGGGTTGGATGCACAAGGATTGTGCGACAAACTACGGCCGGTGCAAATGGCTCGAGCCAAGGTCACTCGGCTCAATTTGAGTCGATTAGCTATCTAACTCGCCCGACCGAGCCAGATCGGACTTCGTTGACTCGGTTGACTTCCGAGTTGACTTTGAGTTGACTCGACCGAAGGGCGATCCGTTGGCCATTGACCGAGGTGGACTTTGCCGGTCACCTGAGGTACTTTTCGGTGCCGGATTTCGGCCGATTTCCGGCCACAATAACGGCTTTCCGTCGACCTCTTTTGGGACATATTTTCACATGGGTTTTTTTCACACATGGGCTTGGTGGACTTCTATCTATTGGACCCAAAGGGCTTGACCTAATTTTGGAACAAGAAGAGCTATAAAGGAGAAAGTTTCTACAACTTTGAAGATCACATATTATTCTTGGAACTTTGGAGAGCCGGTTTTGTTTACGCTTCTAGGGTTTGCTTTTGTTCATCTTCTTCTTTTCAATTAATATTATTATGATGAACTACATAGCTATGAGTAGCTAAACAATTATTATTGGTTATGGGATAAAGTTGATTTCTCAATATGTTATATGATTCAATGAATTAGTTTTGTGTCAATATTTTATTGTTTGTGTTTAACAATTAATAGTGTTATATGATTTGATAGTTTGTTTGGTTGAGTCCTAATCAATCCGATTTACATTCATCTCTAGAGATATATTAGGGTTTTCAATACGAAAAGTTGTTTATCCCCGATTCTAAGTAGCATAATTGTGGATAGTGCTTGTAGTGATATATCCTACTAGTCACAAGTGAATCATAACTTTTGTTAAAACGATTAGTGCTTTTACACATTCGTTTGCATTGATTAGTCTTATTCCATAGAACTTATAGCTTTTAGGGAGTTAAATCTAATTGTGCTTTTACACTTTAGGTTGCTTTCTAGGAAGAATTCACATATGCATCTTTTAATGTGGTTGTGATGAAAACGAGGAATTAGCGGGATATACTTGCGATCAAGGTATCCTAGGACTATTAGTAAATGAGAGATTAAAATACCAATTCTAATCATTGATGAAAATACATGTTTGTGAATGATACTATCCAAAAGTGACCAATATCTTCTCCTTATTGATTATTCCAATTATTTGCTTTGCTCTATTTTATTTTTACTTTAGTATTTTGCTAAAACAACAAACATCCCCCTTGGTTACCTTAGAAACCGAAAATTGCATAACAACAATTGCCTCTTCAGGAAACGAACTCTTCCTTACCTTGTACTTCATTCATATTTAGTGAGTAAGAAAGTGAAATTATTTTTGACGCTTACGACAATGATCAAATTTTGGCGCCGTTGTTTGGGAGGCTGATGAGTGCCAAATATTGCATATTTCTACATCTATTTATTGGCATTTAACTCATCTTTTGTGCTCGAAATCGGATATTATCCCAGTTCTGTATTTTCTTTGTTTTCAAGAATAAATATTTGTACTAATTAATTTTGTGTTTTTAGGTAATAAATAAAGTTCAGATAAACTGAGGAGCCAAAAGAGCAGAAAATTGGAGGCAAGCGTCTATGGAGCAGAAAGCCAAAACCCGCACGCGCATCAGTTGCTACCCAACAAGAGGCAACCCATTTACAAGACATGGGCTTGAGCTATCCAAGACCCGGCCCATAACCCGGATCCACATCCCGTGTTTATTCGAGCCGTGAGATCTCGCTGCCAGATCAACGCTCATTGCCTCCCTCACATCGTTCGTCACTGCTCCCGCTCAACAAAAAACCATCTATACCTTACCTCTCGACCAAAACCTAACCTTCTTTTCTCTTTCTTCTCCCTCGACCCCGACAGTTGCAGAGCAGCTTCACCTCCCTCTTCTCCCGACCAAAACCTCTGCTCAGCCACCTTCTTCTCCCCTGACATCAGCCGCATAGCAACACCAACATCCGTCTCCGCCCCCTAATCTCCCTCTATCTCTTCCATAGCTTCTTCCCTAGAGGCTAAGTGAGAGATAAGAAGAGTTAGGGTTAGGGTTCTTCACAGTGGGAGAGAAAATCAGAGTAATAGAGTTTCAGCGCCGAATTCACAGAGCCGACAGCAAATTCAGAGGGTGTGGGCAAAAGGGTATTCATTTAATTTCTGTTTTGAAGTGAATTAGGGTTTTTATTTTTGCATGTATAAATAGAGTGGAGGTGAGGATGTTAGAACTCATGCCTGGACTATCCAGAGCACCAACTTAGTTTAATTTGTATTGTTTTAACTATGTTCTAAGTTAAATTGCTATGGTGTTGATGAAACCCCTAATTTCCATGTCAAGCATATCTAATTTAGGTTTTATTCTTGTTGTGTATAATATGCTAGGATTAGTAATTAATTGATGAAGCTTATGACCTGTGATGAGTTGTCTTTGTAATAAGACAACTCATACTAGGGGGAGTTAGTAGAATTAGTTAATGAACATCTACCTTAAACCTTCAAGTGAAGGTACAAGAACATAGCTCAAATTACATTGCCTGAGCATGAGATTAGAGGTGGATTCACCACCCTGGTGCTTTCCAAATTGTCACAACCTATTTGCTGTTTTAGTTTAGAGTCACAACAACAACTCGGTCACATCGACACAAAACCAACTTACAATTGTGTTACACTTTCCTTGAATTCAGTCTAGCAAAGCCTTAGATCAACTTAAGCCACTCCATTTCCACTGGATCGACCTGTACTGTGCCTTACGTGTTGCTAGCCGACACCGTGCACTTGTAGTATTACACGTAGGAAAACACTTTTCCGAGCCTACCAATTTTTGGCGCCTCGTTGTCGGGAAACCTAATGTGTTGTGTCGATTATTGGCTTGCTTCACTAATTTTCATTTCACTCATGTATATATGCTTTGTATTATTACTTTTAGCCCTGTATTAGTGTAACTTAGTGGTAATTTTTATGTCACTTGCATCTTCTTGCATATTGCATCTGTTCATTCCATTTTAGTTAGTTTATCTTAACTGCATATCTGCATTCTCATAATATTAGCTTGCATCTCATAACAATTTACATTTGTAGCATCAGATGTATATTTTTTGTCAATTGTGCACATCCATTGAAAGTAAAAGAAGCTGTAAGATCATAGTGCAATGCACTTACCATCTCGATCGACAGATCCGGCTAAACCGAGCTCAAGCTTGCTCGGCTTTAGTCTGTCACATTTGTTTCATTTCAATTTGCATTGTGACCTTAATCGCTAGACCTTTATTTCTATGCTAGCCGAATCTTGAGTCTTGGTTTTACCGATACTCAAAACCTTTTTCATCCTCCCGTGACACATCAGCACAAGCACCTTAGCAATTCTTGTCTAGCTTAGACCTGCTCCATTGTAATGTGCATCTGCGTGCACCTTATCGTGTCTTAAAGCAGTGCAATATTGGGAACCGAGATTTCTTTGTTGAGACAAGAAAAGCACTGCTACAAAAGCCAAAGGAAGGGAAGACAAGGAGCGAGAAATACAACCATTGGAGCTAAAACTGGTTGGTTATCCTCGAACTTCATTGTACTTCATCTTTGTATGAATGATATACCACATGAACTTTGTGTGCGAGTGCATCTCAACCGATTAGTGCGGTATTTTTGAATCTCGTGTGCATAATGATAAACAACTAGCTTTTGATTCTCATGAACATGATCTTTGTGATAGTTGAATGCCATGTATGCTCATTGAACCCCGATATCCACAAGCATAATCTGTGACATCGAGTGATGATTTCTACATGCTTAAATTTTCATCTCTTTGTATGCTCCTCTAGCCCAAATTGGTTGAATGTTGCTCTGCTTGGCTAATTTCCAGTGGTGCTTGACCCTGAACCAGTGCTAGATCATCCAACCCCTGGAAAACCTGAAATCTGTGCTTGTGTGTTCTGTGACCTTAGCTTCCATCTGCCCCGTGCTCAGCTCCAGCCCTTGTAGCTGTTGAGTTTGAGCCGCAACACTGGATAACCAAATTGGCTTTTAGCCCTAGTGATGCCAAGCTCGAGACATACTCACTTCATCTGCCCGTGCCTTGTGTGACCACTGTTGAACCATATCTGAGCAACATTTAATTCCTTTTTCCCCTGAGTTGCACATTGCATAGTTGCTTGAAATCCCATTGGAAAGCTGAACGGTGTGCTGTTGTATAATCTATGCATTGAACCATTGGCTGAACTAGCTACTTTTTCCCTGTGAGATATTGACCTCGAGCCCCTGTAGCTGTGAGGTTGAACTTGGATAGCCAGGCTATCTGCAAACCCTAGTTGATATCAACTAAGAGAGTTGAAGTTGTACTTTAACATGCTTTTGAGTGATCTGTGCATTGAATTTTGGCTGCACATCTAGTTATCTTTTCAATATAAATCCTTGGCTCCAGCCCACGTAGTCAAGTTGATCCAAGTTGTTGCTGGACCCGTGCATGCTCTACCCACTGACAGCCTTGTGTAACTCTCTGTGTTGGATGATAAAGCATAGTCATTTGTGTAAACTTGCAAACTTGCAAGCATAGTCATTTGTTACATAAACTCATCAATTGACCTCGTTGACTCCATCAATACGAGCATAACCTCGTGAAAATTAGACATCAACCAACCCAGTTGACCTCTCTCGTCAAACCAACCGTCTTTTGAAAATTGTTCAACCATTTGCATCTGCGACCACCGTGAACCTTGGATGTTGTGAATGGTATGCCATGCTCACATGAAGGATTAGTCTCTGCTTTCTTTGATAAACCTGTTGAACCTCTTCACATGCTTGCGTAACCACACATGTTGCATACCCAGACCATAGGCACTAGATATCAACCGAGTTGGTTGACATCAGCTAGACTGTTGATACCACGGCAATCAACCCTGCTGCTACCTTGCTTCATAACAAGTGCCCTGTGGTAGTGCTTAATGCAAACCCTAACTCTCTATCTATTGCATCCATTGCCATATATGCATCTGTGAACCAGCATTTGTAGGTTGTGTGTGTGATCCTGTGGCACTTGGTAGAGTGTCGAGTAACTGCTTTTGCATTAGCTGCTCACTTGTGTATGTCACACACAAACCCTGCAACTCTTGATCCCTGCTCATTACCCTGTGCACTCTCCAATAGCAATAATCAAATCTCCTGTGTGCTTGAATTAGGTGTCATTTTGTGCTTAATCTGTGTGAAATCCACATAACCAGTGCTGTGTTGTTCAGTGCATAAGCTGAGCTGCACTCAAAGCTCTGCCATTTAGACCTGCCAAATCAGGTGGAACCCGATTCCACCAGTTTGCCGTGCATTTGCACACAACCCGGGCTCTGCACAAATCGAAGCCCACACAACCGGGGTGTACAGATAAGCCCACATAAATCTGATTTGGAACCCATAACCACCGGGCTCTTCACATAAACTGGGCTGAAGCCCACATAACTTGTGCTTTACACACACCCAAAGACTTCGTGCTTGAATTCCAAGAACGGTGATTGGTGTGTCACCCTGTGGGCTTAGCTTCCCGTTTTGAGAAATCATTGGTTGTTTGAGTATTATACATGCTTGATGTGTGCTAGGATATGGTTGCTTCTTTTTTGAGTTCAAATTGAGTTGCTAGATCATGTCGATTTTGGTCCAGAAATCGGGGATGAAAACAAATCCACTAGAGAGCTTGCTTACGGGCATGCTTCACAATATGAACCCCCACGAGACCATAATGATTTTAGGGAATATTATGAACCCTCTAAGGGCCCCGAACTTGAATACGCATACCCTAATCATTATGCGCACATGTGTCATCAACCGCCATGGGAGGTTGAACAATGCTATCCTCCAGTGAACCCTTGCATGCAGTCTATAATGGAGAACCTCAAAATCATGGAGCAAAACAATGCTAGGTTTGAATTGAATGCAATGCATGATCATCCATATAGCAACATGTCTGAATTTCCCTTCTCTAGTGAACCTCATGCACAACCATGCAGTGAATATCCATATGAGGCGTGCATACCCACTAGTGAAGACTCTTCTTCCATTGAACATCTCAACATGATATTAAAAATGAACATGATTCAATTACAAAGCGAAGAATGGAAGGAAGTTCATGATAGGATGTTTGTTATCTCTGATAATTTTGAAAATAGTGTTTCTATTCCTACTCATGCAACTAACACTGAATATGAACCTAATCTAGAGGTAGATGAGTACACTGGAAATGCTCAGATTTTGAATAGGGAAATGCAGTGTTGTTATGATGATGATGATGATGAATATGATATGTTAGAAGAGCATGCGTATTTTGAAAATGTAGTGGAATCTTTAGGTTCAGCGACGTTAAGCGGCTCTTCTGTGAACCCTATGAATGATGCTTCTTCTAATATTCATATATGTGATGCTGATTTGGGGTTTGAACAAGTGTTCTGTGAAAATGAGCATGCTATACCACCTGTTTGTGACTTAGGGAATGATGAAATTTTTGACACAAATAATTCAATGCATGAAATTGATGTGTCTGATTCCATGCCTAGGTTACAGCATGATGTTTCTCCTATGTATCTTATGCATGACACAAAGCTTTTGGATAATGATGATTATGACATGGAAATTGATGAATTGTTCTATGCAAGTGAGCATGATTTACCTTTGTCTGACTTTAGGAAAGTGTGTAATGGTGCAAATGATCTTATACATGAAAACAACTTAGATGTACCTAATCTCTTTCCTAAGTCACAGATTGAAACTCCTCCACCAAACCTAGGTGTAGTTTGTAACAAAATTGCAAAACCAACTTTTCTGAAAATGCCTAATTTAGGCCTAGAGATTTGTGCTTCCCAAGTACTCTTGGACTATTTTGCATCAAAGTATAACACCTTTAAGGAGCCACAGTTGGAATGTGTATGTCTGCCTGCTCTTAGCATAACTCATTTTGAGTTAGTCCTTGTGCATGATGTACCTTTAAATTTGCAAGATTTTGTGCTCACAAACACATATGTTGACAAGTTTAGGTTTGGGGAAAATCGTTCACATATGCAATCTTACACACTCTCATGTTATATTTGTGTAAGGTCATGTTGATGTCTCTGCATATCTTCTTTTGGGTTGATCCTCAACTCTTTAGATTGTTGGTGTATGGTGAATTTTCATTGTATATAATCCAGTAGGACTTGTTAAATTTTTTATCTTGATTCGGTTGAGTCTTCTTTTTATTGTGCTAATCCGATATGATCTCCGCTGAGAATGTTGGATTCTATCCTTGACTAATGAAGCTCTAACCTTGCTTTCGCCGACATCCGGTAATCTCTTCCCTTTTCTCTACTCAACATAGTTCTCTTGGTATGTGACTTTTTGAATTCTTATTATCTGTTGACACATTGAGGACAATGTTTGATTTAGGTTTGGGGGTGCATTTGCATATAGAGTTTTTGCATATAGAGTTTTTAGTCTTTTATTTAAAAAAAAAAAAAAAAAAAAAAAAAAAATCCAAAACTCTTTGTAAATACTTGCATAAAAACCTCCAACTTTTAGAGATTTTAGAGTCACTAGCATGCTTCTAGATATGTTTACATAGAGAGTCTGACCGAAATAACAGAACTTGGAAGCACTGGAGAACACAATCGGGTTTCTTAGTTGATTAGAGCGTTAAAGTTGGATTTAACCATACCGGAGGGCGAATTAGGTGTTGTATAGATATTCGGTAGTAGAATTGTGATCACCCATAGTGGAGACTACCCATTTTAGGCACCGACCTTCATTTTTTGTGACTTTCTAAAAAAGCTGTTAGAGTGTGTGTCACCGTACGTCAATTCCGGGTAGGAATGGTGAGCTACCCAACTTCGCACCACTTTCAAAGACTATTTTTGATCTCTAGAGTGCTAATTTTGTCAATCATGAGGGTGACGTTTAAAGATGAAAACTCCTTCTAAATATCGATTTGCAGTTAGCATCACTCTCTCCCTCTCAACAACGTCAACACATTCATAGAAACACATCATTGTCAGCAAACGGAGCATCATCAGAATATTTGAAGAAAAGTTGAAATAGTCCAAGGTTTACATGCAACAAAGAAAAGAAAATAGGATGGGAATTAATGAAGTTTGTGAAAAATTGAGTTCTATTGTTTTATTGTAATTTTCAAAAAAAAAAAAAAAATTCGTCAAGTTTTTGTGAAGTTCAGAAGTTCATCATCAATAGTTGAAGACCGAAGATTGAAGACGTTTCTATGGATGCTGAGAGAGTGATATTAATTGCCGATCGGGTGAGAAGGTAAGTGAGTACTCCCATCCTTTCTAATGGTTGATTTCCTTTCTTAGAGATCATCAGAAAAGATTCTTTTTGTCCACACTTCGTGGAGTCTCCGAGAAATTATTTCGGAAGGTTATCCTTCTTACCTTCAACGTGTGCGGGATTTCTCTCTTTATTCCTGCTGCACACATGAGAGACTAAAAAAGCGGTCTTTTTGAGTGCAATTATCATAAAACCCTATTGGTGAGGCAGTCGAGGCTTATGATCTGTCGAACCCGAATTCTTTCATATGGTATGGTTATTTCTCGCTCGGCAGACTTAAGGATGAGAATGCGTTCTTTGGTAGTTCTAACTTCATGTTACTAGCATGCAGAAACTCTATGTCCTCATAGCTCCTTGGATGCTTGAGACTCTTTTCCACTCTTAAGTTGGAGAAGGTTTTGTGGGTACACCTCTGGTAAACCGTCACGAGACTACAACTCGTCCACTAGGGACACCTAGGGGTTTAAAGGCTTAGTGCATACGCTAAATGCATTCGAGAGACCAGCGACAGTGGTATAGTTAGGATTTCCTAATTTCTATTTCACTTGAGAACAAGTAAAATTCAGGTTTGGGGGTATTTGATGAGTGCCAAATATTGCATATTTCTACATCTATTTATTGGCATTTAACTCATCTTTTGTGCTCAGAAATCAGATATTATCCCAGATTCTATATTTTCTTTGTTTTCAAGAATAAATATTTGTACTAATTAATTTTTTGTTTTTAGGTAATAAATAAAGTTCGGATAAACTGAGGAGCCAAAAGAGCAGAAAATTGGAGGCAAGCATCTATGGAGCAGAAAGCCAAAACCCGCACGCGCATCAGTTGCAACCCAACAAGAGGCAACCCATTTACAAGACATGGGCTTGAGCTATCCAAGACCCGCCCATAACCTCGATCCACATCCGTTTTTATTACGAGCCGTGAGATCTCGCCCCACCGCATCCAACGCTCGCTGCATCCCTCACATCGTTCGTCGCTGCTCCCGCTCAACGGCAAAACCATCTATACCTTACCTCTCGACCAAAACCTAACCTTCTTTTCTCTTTCTTCTCCCTCGACCCCGACAGTTGCAGAGCAGATTCACCTCCCTCTTCTTCCGACCAAACCCTCTGCTCAACCACCTTCTTCTCCCCTGACATCAGCCTCATAGCAACACCAACATCCGTCTCCGCCCCCTAATCTCCCTCTATCTCTTCCATAGCTTCTTCCCTAGAGGCTAAGTGAGAGATAGGAAGAGTTAGGGTTAGGGTTCTTCACAGTGGGAGAGAAAATCAGAGTAATAGAGTTTCGTGCTTGAATTCACAGAGCCGACAAAAATTCACGGGGTGTGGGCGAAAGGGTATTCATTTAATTTTCTTTTTGAAGTGAATTAGGGTTTTTATTTTTGCATGTATAAATAGAGTGGAGGTGAGGATGTTAGAACTCATGCATGGACTAGCCGAGCACCAACTTAGTTTAATTTGTATTGTTTTAACTATGTTCTAAGTTAAATTGCTAGGGTGTTGATGAAACCCTAATTTCCATGTCAAGCATATCTAATTTAGGTTTTATTCTTGTTGTGTATAATATGCTAGGATTAGTAATTAATTTATGAAGCTTATGACCCTGTGATGAGTTGTCTTTGTAAGAAGACAACTCATACTAGGGGGAGTTAGTAGGAATTAGTTAATGAACATCTACCTTAAACCTTCAAGTGAAGGTACAAAAACATAGCTCAAATTACATTGCACTCGAGCATGAGATTAGAGGTGGATTCACCACCCCGGTGCTTTCCAAATTGTCACAACCTATTTGCTGTTTTAGTTTAGAGTCACAACAACAACTCAATCGCATCGACACAAAACCAACTTACAAGCCATGTTACACTTTCCTTGAATTCAGTCTAGCAAAGCCTTAGATCAACTTAAGCCACTCCATTTCCCGTGGATCGACCTGTACTTGCCCCGTGTTGCTAGCCGACACTGTGCACTTGCGAAGATTACACGTAGGAAAACACTTTTCCGTGAGCCTACCGAGAGGCATACGGCTTGTTATTAAGTTTTTAGTTTCTTTTATAATTTATGCTTTTATCTTTGCTTTTCGGTTCTTGTCTTGTTTCTCACTTGTTTTACGAGAATTGTTTTCGTGTACCTAATCCCTGGCTTCTAAATATTGGAACTACCCAAGGTGCGGGATAGCTACTCGAAGAGGCACAATACTCCAACCAAGTCAAGACACAACAGAAAATCACGAGTTAGAAGTGGAAAAAGAGTTACAAATAGAAGGAGAACAAGAGGTTCCAATCGTAGACGAACCACAAGTTGAAGAAGAAGAAGCAATGGGTGATGCAAATCGTTCACTCAAGGACTTGGCTTCTGATAGGTGTAGAATACACCTAATTTACTATCTAGTAGTTTATGCTTTCTTTGCTATTTTTCGTGTAAATTATGTATTTTACGCTTGTTTTGAGTTTTATAGCTACTTTGGAGTCACACGGAAGAAAAGAAGAAGAAACCACCCAATTTGAGCCAAAAGGGCAAAAAGGTCATTTCACCAAGGAAGGAACACTATCTGGAGCCAAGTTAAAGTCAAGGGGCACTCATGTTTGGAGAAGTATTAAATAATAGCCAAGCACAAGTTAAGGGACTGCCAACTTGGTCACCTATCGAAGTGACCACTTGTTAAAAGCACCTGATCTGA
Organism: Papaver armeniacum; assembly: GCA_023531295.1. NCBI lineage: Eukaryota > Viridiplantae > Streptophyta > Magnoliopsida > Ranunculales > Papaveraceae > Papaver > Papaver armeniacum. The sequence continues at coordinate 23,479 of JAJJWW010015734.1, read as the reverse complement.
GGGTGGACTTATCCGGGGTGTACCTATCCAATTCGTTTCCAGCCCTAAAAAGAACTCACCTTACATTCATTCATCTCATTTTGTTCACCTGAGAAAACAGAAAAAAAAAAAAAACAGCCGTAGTAAATCGAGAGGAAGCTCGTGAGGAATTTGAGTCAAATCGAGAGATCGAGAGAGGTAGGGGTTCGATTCATCGAGAAGGAGGAGGAAGATGCAACGATTGCTACGGATTTGTGTTGCTTTGTTTTACACATGAGAAGAATAAGCAGAGGGTTTGAGCTGTGACGATGGGTTGGTGGTGGAATCGATCGATTCAATTCGACAGAGGAAGAAGATGGTGCTACTTTGATTAAACAGAAGAGAGATCGGATGAAATGGGTCTGCGATGGTGGTAGTCTCTGATGAGAAGTCTCAGGAGAAGCAGAATGATGGGTTCGGTTAGGTTTGAAGCTCGGGGAAGAAATGGGATCTGTTGCCGTTTGAATTGGGGATGAACGTTAATCGGGAAGTTCGATGGCAGTGTTTAAACTCGGGATGTGAGATCGGGCGTGATGATAGGCAATAGAATCGGAGATTGAGTTCAGTGAAGAACAAGAAGATGGTCTGCATTAATTGAAATAGGCTTTGTTCAATTGAGATAGGAGAGATCGAATTGATGGGATTCTGCTGATGCTAAAGATGGGTTTACGAGAGATAAAGAATTAATGGGAGACAAAGAAGGTGATTAAATGGTCAAGATGGTACTTTGCTGAAGATTTCGAGGTTCTCTGTGTATGGGGACTCATTGTGGGTTAATGGCGAGATGAAAGAAATTGCGAGAATGGGGTATAGATGAATGTGTAGGTTTGTCACAGGAGAAGATTGGAAAGTGAGGCTGAATTCGGCCGAAAACCTTCGATAAACAGCGAAACTCGGCCAAATCGTCCTTCTCAAGCGAGTTGACTCGAGCCGTCCGGATTTCCAGATGGCCGATCCCAGCCGGTTGATGGCCGATTAGGTGAGCTGAATTGATCAAGTCGGCCGAGTAAGGCTCCGACTCGGTACTAACTCAGTTTGAGTGAGCCCGATTAGGCGAGTCGAGAAGCTAACTCGAGTCTGACTCATTCCTTCCCTTGACTTCCCTTGACAGTTGACTAACGGTTGACTAGTTTGACCGTTAGTCCTAACGGAGGACCGGACGGAATATTCCGTCGAATATTCTCTCGACGGAGAAATTTCCAGGTGGCCGGCGTGGCGTTTTCCTACAAATTCCGGCCACAATCCCGATTTTTCCGGCGAGCAAATTCCCGGGAACTTTCTATGGACTTCTCTCATGGGTATGAAGACTTGGGCTAGGAATTGGATGGAGAATTGGACTCAAATTTGGAAAGAGAAGGTGGAAGAGTTGAGAAAAGCTTGGATTTGGAGATTGAATTGCAAAAGGAAAAGGATTCTAATCCTTGGAAGATTTGGAGAATTTTGAAGCCTATAAATAGAAGTTTTCTACAACTTCTACACCTCTCTACACACACATCACTTGTGTTTTTGCTTGCTTTTCTAAGATTTTTCTTTTAATTACTTGTGTGAATTTGAAAATTCTTCTTTTAATTATTATTATTTGTGTGAATTTTTTAAAACATGAGTAGCTAAATTTCTTATTGATTGAGGATGAATTCCTAGTTCTTAACATGATTTGAGTTTTTGTTTTCAAATTCTATCTTGAAGTTTTCACATGATTATCGATTGTTTTTACTAATAGGAGTGATCTTAAAGACACTCATGATTGATTGATAGATTGTTTAGAATGCATGCTAAATTGATTTGTTAATTGATCTATATCTAGTATAAGTTAGGAATAAGTAATCGTTCTCGACACTTTACACAAGTAGAAAACACGAGACCTTGCGGAGGGATTCCGTGGAGCAATTGTGTGTAGAAACAACGCTAGAAAGTGAACCAAGCGAACCAGAGTTTAACTACTAGTACTAAACCTAAATTCATAAATCTTAATGCATTAAGGAATTACATCTTGTAAGCGGACCTCAAGGTGGTTCTTTTGAATAGAATCGATAACTAAGCGGACTGTTATTCGGTGAAATTAGGGATTTTGGGGCTAGCTAAAGCGGACTGCTATCCTACGGTTGGTGATAATAATGTGACTAATAACAAGTAGAAAAGAACATAACTTTAATCATTGTTTAAATAACGAAGAAGGATTCCTTGATCTTGTCTCTCTTATTGCTTTCAACTTTCGATTTTAATTGCTTTGTTTATTTTTATTTTGCTTTTTACACCCCCCTTTCGTGACAATTTTTACAACTAGAATCTCGTGCTCCTCGTGGGATCGACCTTGACTACCCTATTTACTTGTTAATTAGGTAGTAAAGTATTAATTAATTTGATTGCACCTACGACACGCATCAAATTTTGGCGCCGTTGCCGGGGAGCAGACGGATGATTTTAGTTGTTTTTATTTTTCTTTTTGCTTTAATCTTGCTTTGTTGGATTCTATTCCGTATCTAACTTGGTTTTGAATCTTATTTCAAAGTGCCATGTATGGTGGACAAGAGCAAGCATATTACAACAATCAATACGGTTTTCAACCTCAACATTATGACAACTTCCAACCATCCTTAGGATACAATCAAAACCAATATTTTGGCTATGATAAATTTCCTATAGAACCTTATGGATGTTCTCATACATATCAACAACCTTATGACGGGTATGTAAGTGGACAAACACACGGATGGAAGGATAATTATGCATCTAACAATTTGTTTTCTAGTAATGTGCAGACAGAGAATTTGGAATATACTCCTCTTCATCGTGTTTTTCCTTCACTTTTTCCAAAAGAGGAGCTGCCGTCTAGAAACTCTATCAACGGTGGTAAGCGTGTAAACGTCAGAAAACTTGCACAGAAATTATACAAATTGGAAGATGATGGAGACTCGGAAGAGCTTGTCGCAGAAATTAGTAGGACTATTCATATGGAACTTAAACGACGTCGGGATAAAGGTTATGAAACCGGCGAAGATTCTTATTATGGTGAGTCCGAAAATGAAGATGATTGTGTTGAAAAGGATCAACCTTTGGAGACTTTTGAAGACGCTAGTGTAGATTACTCGAGCCTTGATCTTAATAATGATCAATCACCTATTCAAAAGGACGAGCTTGAGGAAGATGCATTTATTGCTTGGCAAAAATTTCTTAAGGAAAGATGGGAGTCCGCGGAAGTGTATGAATGTTCCGACAATGAGGAAGTTATTCCAACTCCGGATCATAATAACGATCCTTCACCTATTCAAAAGGAGGAGATTGGGTGTGACTTACCTATTGTTATAAACGGTGTAACACCCGCACATGAAGATTTTACAATCTATACCGATGAGAGTCACTTTAGTGAATGGCCCGATTCCGATGATGAGAATGTTGAAGAGATGATACTAGAGGATGAAACCACATTCATTGATTTTGTGGAAGACCCAATTGAACTTGCTAATGATTATGATGATCTAGAGACTTTGGTTAAGGTAGAAAACGACGAAGAATGGTTGCAAGGTTTGATAGAGGACCACGATATACATGAGGTAAGTAGTTCACTTGAATTTTTAAGGATGAAGAGGATTCTATAATACAAGAATTTTTGAAAGGTTTGTCTAACCCTTTGCCTATTGATTCTTCTCCTTTACCTCTTATTGGTTTGAATGTATGTGCTTGAAAGTATTTTTGGATGATTTTGTTTCTAAATATCCACCATTGGAAACACTTGATGCTAACACTATGCGGGTTTGCCAAGAGGAATACATGGAAGTTCCCAATTCTATGTTCTTTATACACTTCCGAGTGTGGACGAGAATAAGTGTGGGGGAAATTTCTATCGAGCGATAACATCACTATTGTTTTCTTGTGCTAATATTTGTATGGAGTTATTGTTTGCAAAACAGGTATTATGGGTGGATCCTCAAATTTTCAGATTGTTAGTATATGGGGAATGAATCATGCAAGAGCCAAGTCGGGCCGTCGACTTTAAAACAAGCGCTTAATGGGAGGCAACCCATCGGTTTGTATTTCTTATCCTTTTGCTTTTTGTTATTTCTTTTTCTTGTTTCTTATCATGTTAAAATTTCCCACCTTGACTTTACTAGGAGGATTCAATTACATTGAGGACAATGTAAGGTTTAAGTGTGGGGAGTGGTTAAGCATTTTTTTAAAACAAAAATTACAAAAAAATTAAAAATTTTGAAAAAAAAAAAAAAAAAAAGTTTTACTTAAAAATTCCAACTTTTAAAGATTTGAGAGTCACTAGCATACTTCTAGGTATGTTTACATAGAGATTTTGACCGACATAATTGAACTTGGAAATGTTAGAGAACTACATTCGGATTTCTTGTTTGTTTGAGTGTTAAATAATGGATTTAATCATGCGGTGATGCGAATTTGGTGCGGGAGAAATGCGTTATTAGAGTTCTTTGATCAATCATTAGTGGAGACTACCCGTATTCATATCATGAGAGGCACCGACCAGAGAATTTTCCATCTACTAAAAAGCTTCTTTTGAGTGTGTGTCACCGTAAGTTAATTCCGGGTAGAATGGTGAGCTACCCAACCTCCCACCAATAGAAGCACTACTCTTTGATCTCTTGAGTGCTAATTTTGTCAATCATGAGGGTGACGTCCATGGATGAAAGCTTCCTTCTTGTAGTTCTATTTATGTTAGCACCATTCTCTCTCTCGACAACAACGGATCCATAGAAACACATTCATCATCAACAAGGAGCGACATCAAAATCTACAAGGAAAGTTGGAAAAGTTTAAGGTTTACAAGCAACGAAACGAGAAAAAGAGCAAATTTCAAATTCAAGTAAAAGAAACATACAAAAGAGCGGATTTTTACATATAAGTTGAGGACTTACAATACAATGAGGTAATTTTATATCCAAGTATGAAGACTTATTCATAAAAAGCGAAGAAAATTAAAAGGTGAGAATTTTTGAAAGTTTATGATTTCAAAACGATACAAGTTGTGAAGAATCAAGTGGTAAAATACTTCTCCCACGGCCATGGTTTATTTTTTGTATTTTATTTCTCTTGTTCAAAAAAAAAAAAAAAAAAAAAAAAAAAAAAAAAAAAAAAAAAAAAAAAAATATTCAATGAGCGAGTGGGGAAGGAAAATATATAAGGAAGTTTCAAGCGACAAGGATTTCAAGGAAAAGAGTTAAGAATTGTTAAGGATCTATGAAATTCAAGGGTTTATCATCAATAGTTGAAACCAAGACGAAGACCATGAAGATCAAGATAAGGAGCGGAAGACGTTTCTATTGGATGCCGTGAGAGTGGTGTTATCATAATTGGCGATCGGATGTGAAGGTGAGTAAGTAATCTCATCCTCGATAAAAATGGTTGATTTCCTTTCGTAGAGATCGTCAGAAAAATGGTTTTTCAAAATATTAAAAGATGTGGGTTTTTAAAAAATATTTCGGAAGTTGTCCTTCCCACCATTCAACGTGTCGCAGAATTCTCTCTTCATTCCTACCTGCACATGTGAGAACCATAAAAAGCCGTCTTCTTGAGTGCAATTATCATAAAATCCTTTTTGGTGAGGCAGAAGTCGAGGCGAAATGCTTATTGATCGTTTCTCAAACACGCGTTCTCTCATTATGGTGTGGTTATTTCTCACTCAACATTTAAGAATGAGAATATGTTCTTTAGTATTTCTAACTTCTTATTACTAGCATGCAGAAATTCTATGTCCTCATAACTCTTTGGATGCTTGTGACGCTTGAACGCTTTGAAGTTGTGAGTTTTTAGTTTGATTTGCTCGAGGACTAGCAAAGTCTAAGTGTGGGGGAATTTGATAGGTGTAGAATACACCTAATTTACTATCTAGTAGTTTATGCTTTCTTTGCTATTTTTCGTGTAAATTATGTATTTTACGCTTGTTTTGAGTTTTATAGCTACTTTGGAGTCACACGGAAGAAAAAGAAGAAACCACCCAATTTGAGCCAAAAGGGCAAAAAGGTCATTTCACCAAGGAAGGAACACTATCTGGAGCCAAGTTAAAGTCAAGGGGCACTCATGTTTGGAGAAGTATTAAATAATAGCCAGCACAGGTTAAGGGACTGCCAACTTGGTCAGCCCCTATCGAAGTGACCACTTGTTAAAAGCACCCGATGCGGGGGTGGACTTATCCGGGGTGTACCTATCCAATTCGTTCCAGCCCTAAAAAGAACTCACCTTACATTCATTCATCTCATTTTGTTCACCGAGAAAATGAAACGACAGTATTGCCGAGGTAAATCGAGAGGAAGCTCGTGAGGAATTTGAGTCAAATCGAGAGATCGAGAGAGGTAGGGGTTCGATTCATCGAGAAGGAGGAGGAAGATGCAACGATTGCTACGGATTTGTGTTCTTTGTTTTACACATGAGAAGAATAAGCGAGAGGGTTTGAGCTGTGACGATGGGTTGGTGGTGGAATCGATCGATTCAATTCGACGAGAGGAAGAAGATGGTGCTACTTTGATTAAACGAAGAGAGATCGGATGAAATGGGTCTGCGATGGTGGTAGTCTCGATGAGAAGTCTCGGGAGAAGCGAGAATGATGGGTTCGGTTAGGTTGAAGCTCGGGGAAGAAATGGGATGCATTCTTAGTTTGAATTGGGGATGAACGTTAAGCGGGGAAGTTCGAGTAGCATGTTTAAACTCGGATGTGAGATCGGGCGGCATTGATAGGCAATAGAATCGGAGATTGAGTTCAGTGAAGAACGAAGATGGATCTCATTGGTGAAATAGGCTTTGTTCAATTGAGATAGGAGAGATCGAATTGATGGGATTACTCTGATGCTAAAGATGGGTTTACGAGAGATAAAGAATTAATGGGAGACAAAGAAGGTGATTAAATGGTGAAGATGAATGCTGCCGTGAAGATTCGGGGTTCTCGTGTATGGGGACTGTGGGTTAATGGCGAGATGAAAGAAATTGCGAATGGGGTATAGATGAATGTGTAGGTTTGTCACAGGAGAAGATTGGAAAGTGAGGCCTGAAATCGGCCGGGAAAACCTGATAAGCAGCCGAAACTCGGCCAAATCGTCCTTCTGGCGAGTTGACTCGGACCGTCCGGACGATCCAGATGACCGATCCCAACCGAGTTCGATGGCCGATCGGTGGTGAATTGATCAAGTCGGCCGAGTAAGTTTCTTGACTCGGTACTAACTCAGCTGAGTGAGCCCAGTTAGCTGAGTCAGAAGCTAACTCGAGTCTGACTCATTCCTTCCCTTGACTTCCCTTGACAGTTGACTAACGGTTGACTAGTTTGACCGTTAGTCCTAACGGAGGACCGGACGGAATATTCCGTCGAATATTCTCTCGACGGAGAAATTTCCAGGTGGCCGGCGGTGACGTTTTCCGGCCAAATTCCCCACAATCCCGGTTTTTCGTGAGCAAAATTCCGAACTTTCTATGGACTTCTCTCATGGGTATGAAGACTTGGGCTAGGAATTGGATGGAGAATGGACTCAAATTTGGAAAGAGAAGGTGGAAGAGTTGAGAAAAGCTTGGATTTGGAGATTGAATTGCAAAAGGAAAAGGATTCTAATCCTTGGAAGATTTGGAGAATTTTGAAGCCTATAAATAGAGAAGTTTTCTACAACTTCTACACCTCTCTACACACACATCACTTGTGTTTTTGCTTGCTTTTCTAAGATTTTTCTTTTTAATTACTTGTGTGAATTTGAAAATTCTTCTTTTAATTATTATTATTTGTGTGAATTTCAAAAAACATGAGTAGCTAAATTTCTTATTGATTGAGGATAAATTCTAGTTCTTAACATGATTTGAGTTTTTTTTGTTTTCAAATTCTATCTTGAAGTTTTCACATAATTATCGATTGTTTTTACTAATAGGAGTGATCTTAAAGACACTCATGATTGATTGATAGATTGTTTGGAGTGCACGCTAAATTGATTTGTTAATTGATCTATATCTAGTATAAGTTAGGGAATACGTAATCGTTTCTTGACACTTTACACAAGTAGAAAACACGAGACCTTGCGGAGGGATTCCGTGGAGCAATTGTGTGTAGAAACAACGCTAGAAAGTGAACCAAGCGAACCGAGTTTAACTACTAGTACTAAACCTAAATTCATAAATCTTAATACATTCGGGAATTACATCTTGTAAGCGGACCTCAAGGTGGTTCTTTTGAATAGAATCGATAACTAAGCGGACTGTTATTCGGTGAAATTAGGGATTTTGGGGCTAGCTAAGCGGACCTGCTATCCTACGGTTGGTGATAATCTGTGACTAATAAAAAGTAGAAAAGAACATAACTTTAATCATTGTTTCGGAACGAAGAAGGATTCCTTGATCTCGTCTCTCTTATTGCTTTCAACTTTCGATTTTAATTGCTTTGTTTATTTTTATTTTGCTTTTACACCCCCTTTTTGTGACAATTTTACAACTAGAATCTCGTGCTCCTCGTGGGATCGACCTTGACTACCCTATATTACTTGTTAATTAGGTAGTAAAGTATTAATTAATTTGATTGCACCTACGACACGCATCAGCTTCTCATAGGCTTGATACACAACATGGGTGTATTCAAACAAACTCTACTTTTGAGATCAAGCCGGGGTTGCTTAGAGAATTACCAAAGTTTCATGGCATGGTGAATGAAGACCCAAACAAACATCTTATGGACTTCCACACCATTGTCACGGCTATGCTTCCAAATGATGTTGAGGCGGATGGTGCAATGTTAAAAGTTTTCCGTTTCTCTTTGATGGATAGTGCTAAGGATTGGTTGTACTATTTACCTCCCTAAGTGTCACGACATGGAATGGGTTGAAGAAACTCTTTTAGAGAGATATTTTCCCCGCATCAAAGGCTACTCAAATTCGCAAGGAGATTTGTGGGATGAAGCAAAATGTGGGAGAATCTTTATATGAATGTTGGGAACGATACAAGAGATTAGTGGAAAATTTGCCCTCACCACCAATTCGGTGACGCTATGATCATCCAATACTTGTATGAAGGACTCCAATCAAGTGATAGGAATCTTATGATGCTACGGGTGGTGGTGCACTAGTTAGCAAGACGGTGGCACAAGCTAAAGAATTGATTGAAAATATGGCAGCAAACTCCCAACAGTTTTTGAGCCGTGGTTCGGATGTGCTTCTAAGAAGAGTGAATGAAGTGAGCGAGGTTGAGAAACTTCGTCAACAAATGGGTAACTGTTGATGGTGGATTTTCGTTTAAGGTTAAATTCGTAAGTAACCAGAAAATCATGCGCTGACATCTTGTAAAAGATAAAGCGTTTATAAGTGACGGATACTCCTCACTTAATTCCTCCGAGTTGGAGCATGCGGCAACAATCCCTTCCCTGTGAATTTCATATCGGCCTTGTATTTCCTGTACCCATTATCGGTGTGGCATGACGCGGTAGTGTTACCCATACGGAGTAACACGAACCTCAAGCACTATAATGAATCCATGTACGAAATACCGTGCAGGTGATTCTCGGTGTGTTATACTAGCCCGAGCCCTCTCGGTGTGTTATACTAGCCCGATTGAGCCCCTCTCGGTGTGTTATACTAGCCCGATTGAGCATCCGGACTTGAGCTGTATCGATCTCGGATATGATCTGATCGCATCATCCAACTCCACAAGCATGATTGGATGACCACGGATCAATTCCATCACCCCCAAGCGGTATGGAATACACACGGCCTTAGCTTGCCAAATATGATCTGATCGCAGTCATCCAACTCCACAAGCATGATTGGATGACCACAGATCAATTCCATCACCCCCAAGCAGGTATGGAATACACACGGCCTTAGCTTGCCGGATATGATCTAATCGCAGTCGTCCCACTCCACAAGCATGATTGGACGACCCAGATCAATTCCATCACCCCCAAGCAGGTATGGAATACACACGGCCGACCCGCATGGTCGACCATTGGCCTTTGCTTGCCAAGAAACCGTCCATACCAAGCATTATGGGCGGAAAACCTAAATTAGGGTTTGCGGCATATTACATATGTCGCAAAACAGTCTCAACCATCCGTCTTCGCGGCATAGATGGAGGGTGTAGATGTAGACTCAAAGGCCGGAGCATGTCGACACAATCACCATGTGACCGCCTACACGCTTGACCAATCGGTCAAAAGCCAACCGTGGTTGGTTGCAACAAAACCATCCGCCCAAAAAGAGCATGGTCGCGCGGCTTTGAAAGCCAAAATTAGGGTTCAAGCCATCACGCGCGTCCATCTTCTCGGCACGAATGGAGGGTCACAGATTAGATTGAGCAAGGGTCGGTCACACCGGCATGACCACCGTGGGCCCATCTACCTCCTCTTGCGGTCGGCCAAGGCACATCATTCCCCCCAACCCAAACGCATGCCCAAACTCGTGCGGTTACACCACCCAAATCCTAAAATCGATCTCGACCGCTCAACTTCACCGGATGATTTGAATGGCTCGAGATCACGTTTTCATGGGATAATCAGGTATAGGTGTGAACACCAACCTACCACCTACACGGTAGTGTGATCGACCAAAACCAACCAATGTTGGTCGCTTGACAGCGTGCCCAAACTAGGAAATCACGCCTTAGGTTTCCAACTCCTTTGCGGCAAGGATTTACGCGCAAACCGATCTCGACCTCTCCTCTTTCTGGTCAAATTGAGTGGCCCGGATCGCGCTTTCATGAGGAGGCGGAATACGGCGCCTACACCATCATGCCGTCAACACGCATGTATGGTCGGTCTTCTCAAAATCCTTCCCATGCTTGGTTTCGACCAAGGCAAGAGTGATGCTTGCGCACCTCTTTAAAAACCTAATTTCATCAACGGTCGCGGATGAGTGTCTCAAACATCATCTCATCCGTCCGACCTCACCGACTTGGTTATACAACCACAGTCGGGAGTTACTTGGTTAGTGAGCGGTCATTACACATCACTTTACCACACCCGATGCGATACACATAAAATACACACGATCTTGCACAAGTATCGACTTTACGAATAACGCAATTATTCCATTCAACATTACATGCTATCTTTCGTGGATCCACGATCCACATTCCGTTATCAATCATGTCACAAAAATCAGGATACATCTTGGGGTATTGGTGCAGCGGTTTACGGCGTGCGGCGCGCAACGCGCCATCACAAGAACGTGTTAGGAAGTCGTGGACGGTTAGAGATGAACGGGAAAAGTGGGCAAGGCCGGTCGTGTGTTACCGACACATAACTCCACTACTCCATCATTCCATTACCTCCACTTCCCACGAAACGTGAATGAGGCTCAATGACTTGTATAAATAGGTTCTCCGCCCTATTTACAACAACGACAAGAAAAACAAGGCGAGAAAATCAACATCAGAGCCTCCTTACATTAGCAGTAAGCTTTGCTCACTTTTCTGTCACAAGTCATAAGCAAGCCAACACCTTCACAATCTCAACACCTTCTTCGCTTCCCTCCCTAAGATCAACCCCATCTCCTTCACTTTGTGGCCAAAACAAGTCCTGGCGGCCATTTCTTGGTTTAGGCCGGACTTGCCTGAGTTGATCTCTCGAATCTACAAGCACTCACCGCGCGATGCATTTGTTGTAGGTTTAAATTCATTCCTCATCACACCCCAAATTACCAAATTCGGCGGGAGTAATTTTCACCCATCAACAATTGGCGACCACGGTGGGAGATTAATCTCTCGGTTGTGAAATCAATTTCTTCAATACCCAATCTGTTTGGCTAAGTTCCGAGATGGTTGGTCTTAGGACTTCCTCAACAAATCAAATCCCGGTCGAAGTTCCTCCAACGAGGATGCCTCTCTTCCCAGCGGCGCATCTGGGCGCAGGGAAGAACCCCAACTATGAGCGAGTTGGCTCGGATGCTTGAGGCTCGGGCGAGGAACATGGAGGCTGATCAAAGCGGTAAGCGGCATACTTGACCTCCTCATCAAGATGACGTCGGAAATAGGCGTGCCGAGACCTTTACAGGGGACTAGTTCCCCTCGGATCAACGATTTTACTACGAACCGGGCGGTAGATCGGGAAGGCTGTGTCTCTAGTGGAAGACTTGTGTGAACTCTTGCACCTCTCAAAAGATCAGCGGGCGAGGCGTTTCTGCGAGTCAATAAAATAGCTCACGGACGCACACCTTGCTCCTTCTCGTCCGGGAGTCTCAACTACGTCGGAAACATCCATAAACAATGTTACATTCACGAGAAGATGACATGATGGCGAGAGGAAGGTCTGGCAAGGCCCTACATGTTACCGCACACATCAAGGGTTCGAGTTCGGAGAGCCCTCGTCGACACGAGGCATCTTGAACGTAATTACTCTCAAGACTCTCAAGACTGCCAAGGTCAGCCCATGCAAGATTGTTAGACTGCCCACCACGATGACGGACTTGAAGGGAATCAAACCGGCACATACGAGTACGTCAATTTGAATTTATCGGTAGGACTGTTCGATCACGAGCAAAGTTTGAAGTCATAGAAAAGGAGCCGGATTACCACATGAATCTTTGGGGAGGCCGTGGCTTCACCACAACAAGATCGTTCCTTCAACGTATCACCGGTGCACGAAGGCCGTGCTAAATGAGGAGGTCGTCCGTATTCCGCGTCATTGTCTCAAGTATGCGCCAATATGCGGAGTGGAGCTGTTCGAGTCAAAGATGCCCATGAGGAAAGTCAAACAAAATCATGTGCACTCCACTACCCACGTGGGCTTCAATCCCGGAGGAAGACCGACTTACATCGGCCCCAGGGGCCAAACACCACGACACACTCTCTCCGACGAGGCGTCCATCTCAACCCGGTAAAACTTGACCCATCCTCACGCCAAAAGGAGCGCTCTTTCGAGGCAAGCCGTGATCGAGAAGGGGAAGACAATATCTGGCGCCGCTGTTAGCAATTAGCGGGGAGACCATTCGGTCTCTCAGCCCAATTGGATCTTTGCAGGACGACGGAATACAAGAGGAGGTATTGGGCGCCCGCGCAGCTACTGAAGACGGAACCAATTCCACGGTGACGAGCTCGAGATTGTGCATCAGTGCTGATGAATCTCCCCAGACCAGGTCTCTATCGGTTCGACTCTATCCACGAGACGAGCGTACAAGCCCTGGTTCAACTACTCAAGGAATACCAAGATGTATTCGCTTTGGACATACGAAGAAATGCGGTCTAGATGAAAAATTGGTCACCCATCACTTACACGTCATGCACGGATCCAAGCCAATAAAGCAATCTCAGAGGCAATTCGGACATGAGGTAGAAGAACAAATCAAGAATGAGATTCGAAAGGCGCTAGCTGCTGGCTTCATCGAACCCATTCATCATCCAGGCACAGGTGGCCAATGTGGTCCCGGTAAAAAAGAAAAGCGGGCCAGATTCGATCTTTGCGTGGATTTGAGAGACTTGAACAAATGCTGCCCCAGGGCGACTTTCCCTGCCTAACATCGACATGTTAGTAGACGCCACTAGCGGACACGGCATGTTTTCCTTTATGGATGGCTACGGCTCTACAATCAAATAAGGATGTATGAGCATGATGCAAGTAAGACGACTTTCAGAACCCCTCTTGGCAATTTCTACTATCTTTGTTATGCCATTTGGTTTAAAGAATGCCGGCGCAACATACCAACGTGCTATGACGGCAATCTTCCACGACATGATGCATAAACAAGTAGAAGACTATGTGGATGATATTGTGGTCAAGTCAAAGGCTCGAGTGATCACACCAACGTCTTCGGCAAGTATTTGAGAGGTGTCGGGAATACAAGTTAAGGATGAATCCTTTAAAATGCGCTTTCGGTGTCTCCTCAGGTAAATTTACTGGGATTCCAAGTGACCGCGAAGGAATAAAAGTAGACCCGTCAAGACTCGGGGCTATCCTCACAATGCCGCCTCCCGAAGCTGTGAAAGAGCTCCAAAGTTTCATGGGCAAGGTAAACTACATTCGACGTTTCATACAGGTTTAGCCCAACTTACTGCCTCATTCACCCCCTTCTTGAAGAAAGGAGCCAGCTTTGTTTGGACCGCAACTCAACGGAAGCTTTAGGAAAGTCCAACGAATACTATCATCTCCAACCGTCATGAAATCTCTGTACAAGGGAAACCATTGGTCCTCTACACCGCCTTGGTGACACCGCCGTAGGGGCCTTACTCGCTCGGGAAGGCGACGGGGAATCGAACGTCCCATATACTATTTCTTTAGAATATTGAGAGATCTTTGAACTCCGATATCCCAGAGCGGAAAAAGCGTGTTTAGCTTTAATCCATTCCATTGAAGTTTAGGCATTACCTGTATCCAACGGGGTGATACTCGTGTCTAAATCCGATCCTGCCAAAGTTTTTGCTTTCAAAGCCGGTCTGACGGGGAGGGGGCGGGAAAATGGCTTCTCCAAATGTCGAACTAGACATAACATGCGCATCGCCTAGAGCTATCAAGGGTCAAGCGATTTGCGGACTTCTGCACGGCATTTCCGGAGAAGGTACTACGGGACTGCATGAAGAACTCCTGGAGAATTCCCAGGGCGTCTCCATTACGGAAGAAGAGGTGTGGCTTTTGTATTTTGGCGGCTCCGCTACCCCCTAGCGATAATCTGGAGGAGCGGGGCGTAGTGTTGGTCTCTCCAACCGGAGAAGTATTTTCACATTCCTTCAAGTTAGACTTGAATGCACCAACAACTCTGCGAGAATATGAAGCTTTCCTCATAGGGCTTTCAATAGCTAAACAAGCGGGAGTCACACGTCTAGAGATAAGAGGTGACTCCAAGTTCTTTGGTGAATCAAATGAGCGGAGTATATGCATTAAAAGAAGTAACACTAGCCCCGTGCCGATCGGAAGCACGAGAGGTTACTAAACTACTTTCTTTGATGCAACCATAACCCACGTCGGTCGCAGCAACAACAAACACGCCGATTGTCTAGCAACATTGGCTTCCAAACTGAAGTTCGAAGGGGCAGAAGAAACTTTGACAGTAAAAGGAGAACCATAGAATCGACATGGCTACCGCAACACAAAGACACCAAGGCCAGACGATTGGCGAACTCCGATCATTCAAGAGCTCGGCTCGCTCTCCCGAGAAAGGTCGGAAAACCCTCAAAAACTTCTTCATGCTTCATGGTATCTTTGTATCATCGAATCCAGACGGCTCCCATCAAGATGTCTAGGAGGTGACGCAATCGTATTCACAATGAAATTTGTGGGCAATCATTGGTGGTAACACTTTACCGGCGACTTCAACGCTGAGTTATTACGGCGAGAAATGGAGGCTCAATCCAGGCGCTTGAAGTCTGCTCAGTGCCGGACACCACCACACCAATTGGAGATTTTTAATGTGAACCTTACTGGGACTGGAGAGAGCCCTACATTAGTTATCTACGTGATGGGATAATTCTGTCGGTCAAAAGGACGCTATTAAGATGAAGCGAGAGAGCCAAGCGGTTCATACTCCATGAAGGGATCCTATACCGCAAGAGCTTCGGAGCGATATGCTTCTGTTGCTGGCGGAGAAGAAATCCCAACCCGTCTTGAAACAGAACACACGAAGGAGAACATCAAGGGAAGAGGAAACTTTTTCTCCAAATACGAGAGATACTATTGGCCTACCATGGAGGATGATGCGGCCGTTTTCGTTCAAAGTGTCACACATGCCAAATTCATGGGAACCTCGTTCATGCGCCTTCTACCCCTCTGCACTCTATAAGCGGCCCATGGCCATTCTCTTTGCTGAGGAGGCCGGACATTATCGGGAAGATCAATCCGCCGTCATCAAAGCGACGAGTACATCATAACCGCAGCGGAATACTTCACCAAATGGGTAGAGGCCATTCCCCTACGAGGGGACTACGGGAGCGACAATTGCGGCTTTCATTAAAGAATACATCATTTGTCGTTTTGGCGTGCCCAAGCATATCATCAACGATAATGGCACTCCTTCGCCAACAAGCGAGTGCGGGAGCTCTGTTGGAGGAGTACGGCATTAAACGGTCTTCTCCACCGTCTACTATCCTCGAGGAACGGGCAAGCCGAGAGTACCAACAAGACATTGATCCGGATCATCGATCGAGCGGTACCACGACAATCCCGAGAGAATGGCATGATCGATTACCAATGGCACTATGGGCATACCGTACGTCACCCGAAGCTCCATTGGGGTCTCGCCGTACTCACTCGTCTGCAGGCGGATGCAATTCTCCCGGCGAGAGATCGAGAATCCCATCGGCCCGATTGCGGCGGCAGCGGGATCCCGGGGCGGGCCGAAATCTCTAACTCCCGAGAATCGCGAGTTAGACACTCTGGATTTTAGAAGGAATAAAGCGAGAGGAGCGCTCGGGTGTACGAGGAATCGAATTTCCGGGGCATACAACAAAATTGTGAAACCACGCATTTTCAAGGTAGGAGATTTGGTTTTGAAAACAGCCAAACACATCCAACAAGACATGTACGCACCAAAATTCTCACCAAAATGGGAAGGTCCCTACGCAATCACCAAGGCTTACAATCAAAATACTACAAGATCGTTAAAGTAGACGGAGGCAAGGCTGAAGCAGTCATCAATGGAAAGTGGCTCAAGGCATATTACACGACCACTATCTGCTCTGTGTCAACAATACGAGGCATTTATTTTCATTACATGTTTGAATCATCAACTATATTGAGAGATGTGTCAATGAAAACTGTTTCACCAATCAAAACCCAATGCAATTTATTCAGCAAAAAAATGTTCAAAACTCTTGACATAAACGTCATTAACAATAAGGGAGTACTGACTTAGAAGAGGCCATCTAGAAGATTATAATTCCTTGAGAGCATCATCTGCGATCTAGCTGATATCTCTCCGTTCTTTTCTTCAAGTCACCCTGCACGACTTGCTCCACCTTCTCGATTACTGCGGCGAGCTTTCTCCTCTTCCAAGATAGCTTTCGTGGCGGGAACAACATTTGCGAGGATACCGAGCTCGATCAACCTTGATGACATCAAGGCGTTGCGCAACCAGCCCACGTTGAACTTCATGGATTCACGGTAGATACCATATTCTCCCACTTTTGAGATTTGATTGACAACGTTGCGGATAGAAATACTCTCCATCTCCGCAATCATGGGAAGAAGGCGGTTTACTGCCGCGGTAACCAAAGCGGAGGAGCAATGTCGGACCACATTCTGGTTGCGATATGGCCAGTACTTCCTCCACAACTTGGTGTACAAACCCACAAACTCCTTAGCACCAAGAATCCACCGACATCACAGTAGGCTGGAGGATAAGCATTTCATGCGAACATCGAATGAAAGACACGCATTCGGATATTCATAAGATGAGACACCCCCAGTCGGGCGTCTTCGCTCGCGAGGGTAGGCGTGTTTGAGTTTGAAGGGAGAGGAATGGTTAAGTCATCATCATCAATGGCCAAGTCACACACGTTCGGTAGGGTATCTCTACAAGAATGGAAGGATTATTCACCTGACCGTTATGAAGAACAAACAATGTTTGAAAAGAGACAAGCCGGTATGATCTTCTTGACTCGAAGAACACGAGCAGGGGGTGATCATGAAGCTCGAGGCGCGGGTCGTAACGCAGCAACGGGAGATCTGGATGGTATGAAGAAGATGATCCCTTTGTTGCTAGACATGATAGAGTTTTGCAAGGAAGCTCTACTGTAAAAGCGGATCAAAAAATCTCTTCACCCATAAATATGGAGAAACCCTAAAGCGATTACGGCGCCCGATATATGAGGATTCAACGCCGACCAAGTCGGGATTTCTTTTGAGCCACGATCAAGAACCGGAAGAGCATCTGGACACAACAATTCAGCCGAGGCAATGTGCAAGCACCCGCGCCCGAGAATCCGAGTAGAAGAAGAATCCTATCACACTCAAACACACGAAGGGCGGTCGAGCTCATACATGTACAAGAGGAACCAAAGCGACTCACCGTATCAAGTCACTGCTTCCTTCGCATCCTCAATCAAGACCAACCCAGTTCGAAACGCGACAATGTGAAACTATCCAGGTAAATATGTATTCACTCTAGCTTGGTCATTTACGTATGTCACCATCTCATGCCTACCACACAATAGTGTAACCATTATGTGCTAGGCGGGGGACTTAATGTTGATGGTGGATTTTCGTTTAAGGTTAAATTCGTAAGTAACCGAGAAAATCATGCGGCGACATCTTGTAAAAGATAAAGCCGTTTATAAGTGACGGATACTCCTCACTTAATTCCTCCCGAGTTGGAGCATGCGGCAACAATCCCTTCTGTGAATTTCATATCAGCCTTGTATTTCCTGTACCCATTATCGGTGTGGCATGGCGGCGAGTGTTACCCATACGGAGTAACACGAACCTCAAGCACTATAATGAATCCATGTACTGAAATACCCGTGCAGGCGATTCTCGGTGTGTTATACTGCCCGAGCCCTCTCGGTGTGTTATACTAGCCCGATTGAGCCCCTCTCGGTGTGTTATACTAGCCCGATTGAGCATCGGACTTGGCCTGTATCGATCTCGGATATGATCTAATCGCGATCATCCAACTCCACAAGCATGATTGGATGACCCACGATCAATTCCATCACCCCCAAGCGGTATGGAATACACACGGCCTTAGCTTGCCAAATATGATCGATCGCGTCATCCAACTCCACAAGCATGATTGGATGACCACGGATCAATTCCATCACCCCCCGCGGGTATGGAATACACACGGCCTTAGCTTGCCAAATATGATCTAATCGCGATCGTCCCACTCCCACAAGCATGATTGGACGACCGGATCAATTCCATCACCCCCAGCGGTATGGAATACACGCACGGCCGACCCGCATGGTCGACCATTGGCCTTGCTTGCCAAGAAACCGTCCATACCAAGCATTATGGGCGGAAAACCTAAATTAGGGTTTGCGGCATATTACATATGTCGCAAAACGGTCTCAACCGTCCGTCTTCGAGGCATAGATGGAGGGTGTAGATGTAGACTCAAAAGGCCGGAGCATGTCGACACAATCACCATGTGACCGCCTACACGCTTGACCAATCGGTCAAAGCCAAGTAGTTGTTGGTTGCAACAAAACCATCCGCCCAAAAAAGAGCATGGTCGCGCGGCTTTGAAAGCCAAAATTAGGGTTCAAGCCATCACGCGCGTCCATCTTATCCGGCACGAATGGAGGGTCACAGATTAGATTGAGCAAGGGTCGGTCACACCAGCATGACCACCGTGGGCCCATCTACCTCCTCTTGCGGTCGGCCAAGGCACATCATTCCCGGCCAACCCAAAACGCATGCCCAAACTCGTGCGGTTACACCACCCAAATCTAAATCGATCTCGACCGCTCAACTTCACCCGATGATTTG
The DNA here is from genome assembly GCA_023531295.1 of Papaver armeniacum. Taxonomy (NCBI): domain Eukaryota; kingdom Viridiplantae; phylum Streptophyta; class Magnoliopsida; order Ranunculales; family Papaveraceae; genus Papaver; species Papaver armeniacum. Next base: position 4,134 of record JAJJWW010015734.1, on the reverse strand, counting down.
AATGGCTTAGATCACGTTTTCATGGGATAATCGGTATAGGTGTGAACACCAACCTACCACCTACACGGTAGTGTGATCGACCAAAACCAACCAATGTTGGTCGCTTGAAGCAGCGTGCCCAAACTAGGGAAATCACGCGGTTTCCAACTCCTTTGCGGCAAGGATTTACGCATAAACCGATCTCGACCTCTCCTCTTTCTTGGTCAAATTGAGTGGCCCCGGATCGCGCTTTCATGAGGGGAACGGAATACGGCGCCTACACCATCATGCCGTCAACACGCATGTATGGTCGGTCTTCTCAAAAATCCTTCCCATGCTTGGTTTCGACCAAGGCGAAGAGTGATGCTTGCGCACCTCTTTAAAAACCCTAATTTCATCAGCGGTCGCGGATGAGTGTCTCAAACATCATCTCATCCGTCCAGACCTCACCAGCTTGGTTATACAACCACAGTCGGGAGTTATTTGGTTAGTGAGCGATCATTACACATCACTTTACCACCCGTGTCTGCAGCACATAAAATACACACGATCTTTGCACAAGTATCGACTTTACGAATAACGCAATTATTCCATTCAGCATTACATGCTATCTTTCGTGGATCCACGATCCACATTCAGGACATCAATCATGTCACAAGCTGGGGATACATCTTGGGGTATTGGTGCAGCGGTTTTACGGCGTGCGGCGTGCAGCGCATTCACAAACGTGTTAGGAAGTCGTGGACGGTTAGAGATGAACAGGGGAAAAGTGGGCAAGACCGGTCGTGTGTTACCGACACATAACTCCACTACTCCATCATTCCATTACCTCCACTTCCCACGAGAAACGTGAATGAGGCTCAATGACTTGTATAAATAGGTTCTCGCCCTATTTACAACAACGGCAAGAAAACAAGACGCAAAATCAACATCCAGGCCTCCTTACATTAGTAAGCTTGCTCACTTTTACGTCACAAGTCATAAGCAAGCCAACACCTTCACAATCTCAACACCTTCTTCGCTTCCCTCCCTAAGATCAACCCCATCTCCTTCACTTTGTGACCAAAACAAGTCTGGAACGGCCATTTCTTGGTTTAGGCCGGACTTGCACGATTGATCTCTCGAATCTACAAGCACTCACCGCGATGCATGCATTTGTTGTAGGTTTAAATTCATTCCTCATCACACCCCAAATTACCAAATTCGGCGGGAGTAATTTTCACCCATCAACAAAGAAAGACAACAGGAAACTAAGAGTGCTATCAAGGAGTTGCAAACACAAATGGGCTCAATGGCTATTGAGTTGAACCAATTGAAGGAACAAAATAGATGGGAAACTCCTCAACCTATTAACCCAAAAGGGGTGTCAATGCTATTACGTTGAGAAGTGGTACACAGCATGTGAACCCGAAGATACTTGATTCGGAGCAAGGTGGAAACACCCCAAGGAACCCGTTTTGGAGGAGAATAATGCAGGATTCTCCCAAACTGAGGTACCTATTCCTAATTCTAAACTCCGGTTTCTACTTATGTTTCCTCCTTTGCCTTTTCCTCGCATTTGCAAGTTCTAAGAAGGCGGAACTAGAAAAGGAGATTTTAGACGCTCTAAAGAATATCCATGTGAACATACCACTCATTGATGCTATTAAGCAAGTACCAAAGTAATGCAGGTATTGAAGGACTTGTGTACCAACAAACAAAGGCTCAAAGGTAATGAAGTGCTTAGTGTGGGGAGAATGCTTGGCAATCTTACAAATACAAACTCCCACTTAAGTGCAAGGATCCCATTAGTTTTGACATTCCGTGGTAACACAACATTTAACAAAGCTATGTTGGATTTAAAGCATCCAATGTAGTTTTGATCTTGGTCCTCTTAAAAAGGTTTGTATTGCAATTAGCGAGTCAATGTCTACCCAATGGGTATTGTTGAGGATGTTCTTATGCAGGTTAATCAACTTGTATTTCCAGACTTTTGTGTGTTGGAGATGGATGAAGGTTCACAGTTTCTTCCATTGCTACTTTCCTTCATGAAAACGGCGAAACCATAATTGATGTGGACAAGGAACTTTGACCATGGAATTTGATGAAGAGACAACACGTTTCAACATTTTCTTTAGACGATGATGTGATGTCCACTCTTGTTTCTCCATTGATGTTATGGATACATTGCTTTGTAAATGTTTGAATTAAATGGTGATGATGCTTTGGAAACCGTGTTAACTACATCCATGGATAATGGTGTAGAGTGTGGTAATGAAGTCAAGAAGCCCTTGGTGATCTTAATTCACTACAAGGATGCCACGGAAACTCATAATATCTCTTTATTTCTTTACTATACAGTGATGAAAGCTTGTACCTTGAATTGTTAAATCTCAAAGTTAGAATTGAAACCTCTTCCGATCACCTAAAATACTTGTACTTAAGATAATGAAGAGTTACCTGTGATTGTTTCTAATGATCTTAGTGATTTTACGGGAGCAAAAACTTCTAAGGGTGCTAAGGAAGTACAAGACGGCCATAATGATGGACAATTGCCGATATCAAGGGTATAAGCCTGTAGTTTGTATGCACAAAATCCGTTTGGAGGACGATGCAAAGCCTACAAGGAAGCACAACGTCGTTGAACCCCCCTATGATGGAAATTGTGAAAAAGGAGATACTCAAAGCTTTTGGAAGTGGGTGTTATCTACCCCGTATCCAGATAGTAAGTGGGTGAGTCCCGTGCTTAGTACCAAAGAAATCGGGTGTGACAAAGTGGTGGAGAATGATAAGAACGAACTTTTCCCAACTCGTGTGCAAACCGGTTGGAGGGTTTTGTATTGATTATAGAAAATTTAATGCCACTACTAGGAAAGATCATTTTCCATTTGCCTTTTTATCGATCAAATACTTGAACGTTTAGCTGGACACTCTTATTATTGCTTCCCTTGACGGCTATTCGGAGTTATAATCGGTGTGATAGCGCCGGAGGACCAAGAGAAAACCACTTTCACTTGTCCTTTCGTACTTTTGCTTATAGAAAGGATGCCTTTTTGGCTTATGCAATGTTCCATCTACCTTTCAAAGGTGTATGGTAAGTATCTTTTGAATATGTTGAAAACATAATCGATGTGTTCATGGATGACTTTAGTGTCTTTGGTGATTCATTTGACCTTTGCTTGAACAATTTGTCTCTAATCCTTGAACGATGTGTTAAAACAAATCTTGTCTTTGAATTGGGAGAAGTGCCATTTTATGGTAACTCATGGCATAGTTTTTAGGCCATATAATATCTTCTAAAGGCTTGGAAGTCGATAAATCTAAGATGACCTTGTTCGTGCTCTAACCCTCCCACTACGGTGAGGGAGATACGCTCTTTCTCGGTCATGCGAGTTTTATCGTATATTCATCAAGGACTTTTCCAAGATAAAGATCACCACTTTGTAACTTATTGCAAAAAAAGATGTGGTTTTTAACTTTAAAAAATGTATGGTGGCATTGAATCGTTTGAAAGAACTTTTGATTTCGCCCCTATCATTAAACCACCGGATTGGAGCAAACCTTTTGAGCTCATGTGTGATGCAAGTGACTATGCGGTTGGTGCGGTGCTTGGGAAACGTGTAGGAAGCTTCCTCATGCTATTTATTATACTTCTTTAACGTTAAATGAGGCTAACAAAACATATAACCACTGAAAAGAGTTATTAGCCATTGTTTTTGCTTTAGAAAAGTTTCGCTCTCTTATCTAATTGGTACAAAAAGTTGTTGTCTTTTTCGATCATGCAGCGCTTAAGTACTTAAGCCTTCTGAAAGAGAGGCGAAACTTAGGCTCATACGATGGATTTACTCTTGCAAGAGTTTGATATTGAAATCAAAGACAAGAAAGGGATTGAGAACACCATTGCGGATCACTTGAGCCGTCTTGCTTTGTAGATAAAGAGACTATCCCATTGCGTGAAAGTTTCAGGATGAGCAACTATTCTCAATTGCCTTTGGAGAACCATGGTATGCCGATATTGTGAATTACTTAGTTTCTAAACAAATCCCCCAAGAACTTGTCTACGTCTTGAGAGGACAAACTTAAGAAGTTAGGGGAACTAATACATATGGATGATCCATACTTATGGAAACATAGCATGACCAAGTTGTAGGATCGAATATCGCGACATCAATACTT
>JAJJWW010015733.1:0-81458 GCA_023531295.1 Papaver armeniacum | reverse complement strand
TAAACAAAAAGAAAAGATCCAACAATGAACATCCCAACATATTAAATAGAATTCGAAGGGGGGTACTCTTTTTAATTATTTGTTTAGATGTGTCCTATTGTATGCACCACAGGCAAACCTTTCAAGCAACTTGGCCCAGACTCACAGAAAAATCTCGCAACTTTAAAGAGTTAATGACTAAATGTCAATTTCTCCAACAGAAAAAAAAAAAAAAAATCATGCGCATTGAATATTCTTACCTAACATATGTTATGAACTATTTCCAGGTTCATGAAGCCTAACGGGAATACAACATATACTGTATCAAGTATCAAGCACATTGCGATGAACATTCATACATAATATAATTAGCCAAGACAACATAGATCATGCGTGTGTTTGAAAAAAGTACGCGGAGGGGACTTTGTCTCCTCGTGAATTTGGTAAAGCTTTTCCAAAAATGAATCCAGGACTGGTTTCAAAAATTAAAATCGAAAACTCATGGAATAATTCAAACTGGTTTCTTGACATTATAAGTCGATAGTCATTGTATGTTGCGATAGCTTTAACAAATTGTATGTTGGGATAGTTTTAACAAAAATGGTTAGACGTCCAGTGGCAAATGACCTACACCATGTACCAAATCCATATAAATAAAATTATCATAACCCCGTGTTATTTGGTAACCCTGTAAAAAAAATTGCAAATAACCTTGCCTAGAAGTTAATGTTTTCATGACACTAACTTATAAACCACGATTAGTAATCCCTCGAGTGACAGAACATGCAATTCGCGATCTAACCTGGATCTCAAATCTTCTATGCTATAGAAGTGAACTTTTTGGGACGTGCGGTTGTGGAAACTTGTAAATCCTTACAGAAGAGGAAAGAACGTGAGAGCTACCGAAGAAGAAATGAATTGGAGAAGGAATTTAATAGCAAATTCCTGGAACTAACGAAAAGAATTAACGGAATCGTGAATTCCTCCTTTTAACTTACGCATCATATCCTGTGGTCGGACTCTCAGTAGGGGCACTTGGTTACATGGGCAAGAAAAACTAAACAAGACGAGGGCGTCGTCCTAGATTAGAACCATACATTCAAGATCAAATTATCAAACAGGTTGGACGTGGTCTTTGCTTGTGATGACTTTACCACGCACTTATTTGAAAAAGAAAACAATGGACTAGCAATTACCAAACCGCGGAAACTAAAATCACGTCTAAAACAAGACACGTACTTAAATTACATACCATACAACACAAACACTCCTACGTGCATTACCCAACACCACTCTCATTCTCCTTTCTTTATATATCTCACAATCTTACTCCCTCCTCTCCATAAGTCATCTCATTCTCGTCTACTCAAATCTCATTCTCTCTCTCAACTCTCAAGATCTTGGCGAACTACAAGAACAGGAATAAGAAAGAAGAACACCAATTCATCAAAAAGAACAAGAAAGGGTATAAGAATTTGAAAACCCGGTTTTGTATTTAGTAACACAATCAAAGATGACTAACCAGCTGAGTTATGCTAGTTGTGGCAGCAAAGATCAAGAAGTGGATACTATTCATCAAGTAATTTCACCCTCACCATTATCAAACCTTACAGAAACAACGCACCATTCTAGCAACCTTGACGAACATCATAGTCAACAACAACAATCAGAAAAAGAAGAACCAGTTCCAGCCACTAATACTACTATTACCGATGAGATCGGCCATATTGCAAGTAAGGAGGAACCGGCTGCAGTGGTAAAAATGGCAGTTGATAAGTACTATTCTCCTTTGCCAGCGGTGGAAGTTGTCTCGGGACGTGAAAGATTAAAGAGACATAGAAATGAAGTTGCAGGTCGGGTTTGGATACCAGATTTATGGGGACATGAAAAGCTTCTCAAGGAATGGACTGATTGTTCTGCTTTTGATTCTACACTATTCCCTAATGGACTTATGTCAGCTCGTGCAGCATTAGTTCGAGAAGGAAGGCGAGCTAATATGGAGAACAGGTGTTCTTGAATATGATAAGTACGTACAATTTGATTATTTAAATTAATAATAAGAAGAAGAAAGATTCATTTTTTTTCTCCATGTTTAATAAAGTTGGATTGGAGGTCATTTCTTACTAGTTAGGTCTAAATATGTAGAGAGTATATGTATATGATTAGTCCTTTCGATTCTGTTTTGCACTCAGTTTTGAATAAACTCTCCATGAACAGACTATGCAAATGCAAGCTTTCATTTGCTTTATTAGCTCTTTTCTACTGGGAGTAATTGTCTTTGGAACTTAAACTTTTATCTGAAAGTTTTTGGATATTCTCTGTTTGGTTTGTCAATTTCATTTGATGGTAACCGCAATAGTACTGTGTAAATTAATCCAAGAATAGATAGACACTTGCATCAAAAAGAAATAAAAAAATCAGACATAACTAGCGTGAAACACTTCCAGAGTCCCAAACTTTCATCCTCCTGATGAGATGCCGCTGAGATTATTTTGCATGCTATTGAACTATTGTAACAGCATGATGTGCCTGATTGAGATCCTTACAGAAAGATGTCTTGCAATCCTAGCATGTTTTGCCATCCACAGCTTTGTGGCCCTGTGGGTTCGTATGTAAACTTTGAAACCTGACAAACTTCTTGGAGATCTCCATTGCTTCTGTCAAAAAGGGTTGACACTTGAGTTGACAGTGTCATTCTTACATATAAATATGTGAGCACACTCTGCTCCATGGTGCCCATGTTTTGAGAAGTCAATTACAATTAATGAGTGTAATCAAATCATCATACGCACGAAGGTTGATAATTACTCAGAACCCTGTCGTAACTTCATATATATAGTTGTGGATAATTTACACAATGAAGAGTTCATTCTCATAAAGGTTCACCCTGGGAAACTTCCCCACGGGGGCCTATATGTAACAGAAGCCAATGGTAGCTGCCAAAAAAAAAAATACTAAAAAGATAAAAAAGAACTAAGATCACGGGGCCTTGGGTTGAGTCCCAAATTGAAATTTGGTAACTTGTGCCTGGCCAGCTCTCCAAGGATATATCAGGCTACAGACGCCATTTCCCATATCTTTATAGTCCCATCATCACTTGCAGAAGCTAGCAACCCGGTTTCCTGTTAAATTTATCAAGGGAGAATACAAATTAGCCACATAATTCAAAATTGCATAAGTCGTACAAAGACTGGAACATAACGAAGTCGATAAGTATAACATAAAACACCAGATGTAATGTATCTTCCTGGGAGTAAACACACCTAGTAGCTGATACTGAACTATATAACAAATCATTCAACCCTAGACAAATTAACAGATCCAAAAACAGGTGATATGACTAGCATGAATCATCTGTACTACTAGTAGCATAACCTAAATCACCCAGTGATGGTATAACCTCAATTCCTAACATGTCCCTACCGAGATTTAGACTGACCTAAGAACTCCACGCCTCTGCCAGGTTATTTGCATGAATGTAACTTTTTGTCTCCTAGTAGGATTGAAGAACTCATTTTTTGTTATGGAAACATCTCAGGGATTTTACCTATTTCGTGTTATATGAATTCTTAAAGAGTTAGACAGTGAAAAAACAAAACAGACCTGGGAGCTCCATTGTACTGCATTTACATCCATTTCATGGGCCTTCTCCTTCCTCAGCAGCAATTTATATGATGGTCCATCAACCTGTAATGCATCACAAATAAAAAAGTTACAATCTGCATCACCTTCATCAGACGTATTGAAGGCATTGGGCGGGGAAATTAGAGACCAACAACATAAATTAACAAATGTAACACCATATAGATATGGGGTACATGTAAATGGAATAGCAAAAACAAGTCAAACCACTACTAGAGTCGGAATTAATTGAAGGCTCTGAAACAGGAGCTCCAAAGGGAGCATCCGTTAAAAAAGACTTGAACTATTGGCCCTACAATCAAATATTGTTTGAATTATAGATCGTAAATAGAACATGCAGTGACTTTCTTTTAAGGATCAATAATTTGAAAAAGATAAGTGCAATAATCACTTTTAGTGAGAGGCATAAAAAAACTCTACAACGGCCTTCTTTTGTCCCTAAAACTACAGTTACATGGTTACTACATTCATTCACATTTCTGCAGAAGGATAATGAACTTAATGTTGATTTTGGAAAAATGTCATGACAGATATCATATAGCCAAACCAGGTATATTAACCGTGACCAAGAGTTACTACTGTTTCACTCATTGGTATCACTAAGGATTTGATAGGTTTGGAAGCCCTTGAATGACTTTTGATGGATATAAGCTTGTAAGTTATCTCAGAGTGAATAGGAAGCTAGCCAGCTAAACATTGTGATGTGAGAGGGAGAGAGAGAACCTCTTCATTCCTGACGAAAAGACGTATAGCATCATCAGCAGCTCCACTAGCAATTATGCCCTCCCTGTATAAACGAAAAATTCCCAAATTCAAAATCCTAAATAAAAACTGAAAGCAACTGACAAATGGATCAATTGTGATCAGACTTGCACAGCTAAATGTAAAACATTACTGGTATGGCAGAATCCCAAATGGAAACAATAAACCCACTCCGCAGGAGAAATAAACAAGACATGCCAGAAAATTGATTTTTGACTTAGTTATACGAGTTGTTACCTTGACCAATGAACTGAGAATATTGTTCGATCATGATATCCAGCGAGAGTGGAAACATGTCTCCTGTCAGAATGGAAGCAAGGTAGAGTCCTCAGCAATTCGAAAATATACATCGAAAACTCAATTAAAGTAAAAGCATAATTACTCATTTCTTGAGTGAAAGTTTAGTATTATTCTTCGAAAGTACTGTACAGTTAACAAAATTAAGTTATCGGTTCCTCCAGGAGCATCGTCCCACTAGAGCTTAGTTTTCATAACAAAAATGACATAGTTCCGACCTGAGAATCAACATGTAATATCTAGTGAAGCAAAAAGCAAGATCCAACAAAAAGGACCCATCATATTCAGAAGAGCTATTTGTTGTCATTTCTAAATGCAGCATTGGCATGCTATCCACTTTTAAATGAACTTGGAAGCTAGAAGCCTAGAAGTATTGAAAACTTTCCAAACAAGATGACTTTCTAGAATGTTCTAGGTACAGAATCAAATATGGATGAAGATTGGATCTCACCATGGAGTAAAGCCATCTTCAGCTGGTGGTGTTGCTTTGGGGTCACTTTCCCATATTTTCAAGCTAAGATCGTCACTACAAGATCAGCACACTTGTAATCAGACCCTTTACATCAATATGGTTGTTCAAATTAGGTAGGAAAACGAACAAACTAAAATATAATTTGTCATAGACAGGTATACGTGTGTATACAGTATCCCTTCTCCTATAAACGACGATATGTTCAGAAAACCGAAAAGAAATTAAATGAAATTTTATTTTAATACTGTTTAGCAGATCTGCGCACCTACAGGTGACCATTCTGTCCCCCGTGGCGTTAAAAGATAATGCCCAAACTGTAGATGAGTGCCCACTGCAAAATGAACAGCCAAAAGAGGTAAGAAAAATTAAAAAACGAATCTCAAGTATTGAAGGAAAAGATGACTGCAAACTGGGAGATGGGTAAGGTGAAAATATATCCGAGAGCACAGACTTCCAAATTAAAATCCAAAAGATATTATAATTCAAACACCTAAACAAGCAACATAACTGAGACATCTCCATGCTAGTATTAGGGTTTAGCAGAATAGGTGTAAGATATAGTGCATCTATACCTCAAGAACGACCGAAATGACTGGAGCATGGATAGAATCCATATAATCCGCTTATAGCTAAATTTTTACTAGTAAAGGATCTTTTGACAAACAGAGATTTACAATGACAAGAGGCTCCAATAAGATGGATGAGATAGTTTTTAACTTAGTGTCTTGACAAACAGAGATTCGCAATTACAAGAGGCCACAAAAAGATGGATGAGATAGTTAGTTTTTAACTTAGTGTCTTGGATCTAATGTGCAACAAGCACAAGAAGGGTAATTACCCCCTCTCCCCTGCACAAGTAAACACACGATTTTATTGTTCGATTCCAATACATTAGAACCACGTAGACATTTGATCATATTTTCAGAGTAAAATCAGTAGAAAAATGAAATGAAAATATGAGTGTGTGAGAAAGAGGATGTATAAGACCATACTTGCTAGATTCGTTTAAAGTTTGGACACAATGCCAGTCATCGCTATCACCATCTTCAGCCCAAATCTGTCAATAAACATGATGGATACATGCAAACCAATCAGGTACATGGCAATATCTTCTTGTCTTAGACACTAAAGCACCTAGATTTCAGACATTAATATGAGTGATTCATTTGAGAGGAAAAGAACGAAGAGAAAAGTGCTTTAAGCAACTATATACCTTAATACTGTTATCATAACTGCAAGTAAACAACAAATCCAGAAACGGATGCCACTGAACCATCTTCACATCCTGTGTGTGTCCTTGCAAGATTGAAAGACACTCACACTCATTCCCTGGTAAGACTTCCCATATCCAAACAGATTTATCTCGACTGCATGTTGCAAGCAGGGAACCAGCTGGATTCCATGAAACACTTTTGACTTCATTCTCGTGACCCTAAGCGAAGAGCAATATCAAAACCAACAACACTAAGAAGAAGAGAACAGGAAGTGAATAGTTGTATAACTATGATATTTCGAACTCTAACCACACTATCATGGTTCTAATGTGTAGAAGTCTGTTACAAATTAAAATGCACGCCTTTCACTGTATTAGTGAGAGGTATTTCAACTCGTTTCTTATAAAGTTCAGGGTGATTCCATTTGATCTCGCCTCCACACTTCGATGAGTCGACAATTTTATATGGGACGAAATTTACGAACCTTTTAGAATTAAGTCAGTTTCTACATTTTCCACAGCCTGTTTTATGGTTTTCCAATGTGATGAGTCCATCTTGAGACTGCCTTGAGGCACCGTATCGTATAAACACATTTATGTGTATTACAAGTGTAAGGAACCATGCAACTTCCATAATATTCCAGGTATCAATTAACAGAGATAGCACAGGCAAATAGTGAAGCAAATTTGATATAAAATGCATTAGTATGGGTGACTCAACAGATTTCTTGGGAGAACAATAAATTTAAAATAGCATTATAAAGGAGTAGAACTGCTTGCTATTGTGCAACTTAAGTCTCCCATAAATCTAGAAAACCACATTCCACGCCAATCAATGGATGGATGCTTGATCTCTGCCTAAATTATACATAGGCCGACAAAAACAAACTTTGCCCATACAGTAAAGCCTGTATAAACACTTACTCTTCAGCTGAACGCGCCCGAAAATAGATGTTATATAGAATATGCAGAGTCAGATTGGTCACTAATACGATGTCTTTGCCCTGCTCAGCTACCATAACTTTTAAGATGATAAAAACTCAACCACAATACATGTAATTCAGGATACAATTCTATTTTTCGATATTACCCATTCTCTTTTGCAAAGTTTTTAGTCTTGAAAGGGTAAAAATCATAAACAAAAAAGACGCAAATGAGAAGAACCAAATTACCTCAAGAGTGGAAACACATTCAAAATCACCACCAACATTTGCCCAAATAGAAGTAGTAGCATCAAAACTGGCAGTAGCTAATAATTTCCCACAAGGTGACCAAGCACAAGACCTAACTGTTCTTGTATGCGTTTCATCCAAAACCGCCTGTTTCAATTTTAACCCAAACCAAACAGAAGTATATCTCTTAATCAATTGGTACCTTAAGAATTATTAGGGTTTCCCTAAAACTTTGAAACAAAAATAAGAAAGCAAAACTGACCTTGCATTCCCAGGAAGTGTCAAATGAGTTCTGTTGCCATATCCGAACAGTTTTATCACCACTGCAAGAAGCAAGCATAGCAGGAATTCCAGAGATTCCAGTAGCTGGATTCCAAGCGAGATTCCAAACCCTATCAGAGTGACCTTCAAGTTTCTGAATCTCTTTAAGTTCGAAATTTCCCTCCAACAAATCCATTATCACTAGAAATGATTGAAAGAGGAAATGGATGTGAAAAATTATACTATGTATCGAGAGAAATTTAGAGAGGGGGAGTTGGACTTTAGGGGGAAATTTTACTGTTGGCTGCCGAGTTTTCACAGGCAGGAAAGAATAGAGAAGTGTGGACACCACGGTAATCCGAAGGCTACAAACTACACGGTACAGTTTGTAGGTTTAGGTTTATACCTGAAGTTTTGCCATTTGCAACTTGCATATTCATGCATCGTAGGCAAAAGTTGGGCTTCGTGGCCAGTTGTTGTCGTGGCCAATTGTTGCGGCAATAGTGAGTCTGGGGATCAAATCGGGTTAGACGATGGAGTTTGTTTTTTTTAGAAACCTATTATAGGGGCTCCAAACATTTGGTTTTTTTTTTTTTTTTAATAAGAAAGAAGACATTCTATTGATAGGAATCATTGGATGATTACATTCAGTTCTTCTCTGACCAGAGATTTTAACCAAAACGGAAAATCAGAAAACCAAGATTGACTAAGCCTTTCAATTCTAGCCTTTTTAGCTAGACTGTTGGCAACTTCATTCGACTCTTTATGCACAAAAGTGCACTTCCAGTCCTAAAATTAAGTAAAATACTTCTACAGTCCTGGATGACATTATTATTTGTCCATCTAATACACCCTACATCACCATTGATAGCTTTTACTACACTCGACGTGACCACCCTCCGAGTGAAGTTTTTCCACAATTGATTCTCTTGCCCACTTAATTGTTGCCCGGTCTTTGTAGAGCTTCACTTGCTCTTCATCTTGTGCTATTCCATGGAAGGACCGGGCTCCTCCAAATTGCCCCCGCATCGAAATCATCATCACTCATATACCCATATAATTATTTGCTTTCAAATAAGTTGCATCAAAGTTGATTTTGTAAAAACCATTGTCCTGGCATTTCCCAAGGTATTACACTCCTAGTTTGATTCATAGCAGCTCTTGCTGAAATGCACTTAAGACAGTTTGCATTCCACTCAAAGAATGTCTTTATTAACTTGAGCTACAAGCTGAGCTACTTGAATTGTTCCATTGTCAAACACTACAGAACATCTAAGCTTCCATATATGCCATATGGAAAAACTGACAAATTGAACAAATTTCTCCTTCTCAGCCTTGGAAATATTACTAGTATGAAACCAACTAGCTATCCAACTCTGTAAATTGACAGATGAGATACTACCTGCAATGTTAGCATCAAGAGCAAACCAAAGCCTTTTAGTAACATCACAACTAATAAAGAGATGAGTGGCGCTTTCAACTTCCCGTTTCTGAAGGGACATTTACTACTTATTACTGTAACAAATCTAGCAAGTTTACTTCTCACGGAAACATAATCATTTAAACATTTCCATAGATGATGTTTTATCTTTTGCGGAAGGTTAAGCTTCCACAAGGATTTCCAAGGAAAAACAATATTACCAGTACCATGTATTTCCTTCATAATGCAGCTATAAGCAGACTTGACACTAAACTTACCATTATGAGCTGGGGCCCATCTCAGAATGTCCTTCCCAGTAGAAGGGATCCTGATTTTAATAATTTTATTAACAGTATTACAGTCAAACAAGCAGTTCAGAGTATCTACATTCCACTCTTTTCTTGGCTGCACAATCAACTGGTTAACTGTAGTCATAGCATTAGAAGCAAAATTATTGTTAAGAAGAGAATCAATAGTGGGCACCCATTTATCCTTCCATATTTCAATAGAAGAACCATCCCCAATTTCCCAACAATAATACTTCCTAATCAACTCCAGACCTCTACATATGCCTTTCCACACCCAAGAGACATTATCAGTACAAACAACATGTAAAGGACTAAAACCAGGGAAGTATTTATGTTTAAGAATTTGAACCCACAAAGCATCAGGCTCAGTTAGCATTCTCCATGCTAACTTAGCAAGTAAAGCAGTGTTTAAATGTTCAGTTTTCCTAATGTTCAGACCACCAAAGTCAATTGGTTTAGCAACATTATCCCAACTACAGGGATTACCCCCTCTAGCAGACCTTTTTTTATTCCAAAAAAATCTTCTCTGGACAGCATCTAACTTATCTGTCATCTTCTTAGGCATTGGAAAATCAACAAAATCGGGTTATGAAATAGTAATCAACAAAACCCCATATCTAACTATTTTTTATAATGGCTAAAATACCCTCCATGAATTATAAAATTAAATTTATTATGTTTTCTTTCTCTTTTCATTCATAAATCATGATGAAGATGATGATCATATACAAAAAACTAAATCTATTGTCTTCTCATTCTCTTTTCATTCATAAATCATGATGAAGATGATGATCATAAAAAAACCTATTATTTTTCTTTCTCTCTCTTCTTCTTGTCCGTCGTGATGAAGATGACGATCATAAAAAGAAAAAACTAAGAAAACCCATCACTTATTTTTGCAAAAAACAGTTTCAGTACTGTCTACGGTTGGGAAAATTCATATTTCCCAACCGTAGACAGTCTAGGGTTGGGAAAATTCATACTTCCCAACCGTAGACATTCGATCTACTTCTGGAAAAATTCATATTTCCATCAGAAGCGGCCTACGGTTGGGAAAATTCATACTTCCCAATCGTAGAGATTAATTCAGTCTACGGTTGGGAAAGTTCATATTTCCCCACCGTAGGCTGTTTACGGTTGGGAAAATTCATATTTCCCAACCGTAGACACAGTTCCGAAACTGTTTTTTCAAAAACCCAATTCGATTGATTCCGCTTATCCATGCATTGAAACCAATTAAATAAGATGGGTTTTTGATTTTTACCTTATTGAAGTCATTGCGGGGGGGATTAAATGGTTTTAATCGATAATGAATTATTTTGAGAATTGACGATTAATCGAAGAAATAAGCGATGGAGGTGACGGGGAAGAAGAAAATGGAAGAATTATAGGAGAGGAATGAAAACAAATTAGTTTTAGGTTTTCAATATTTAATTAGTTAAGGGTATTTTAGTATTTTTCTTATGAATTAGGTCCCCTTATCTTCATTGTAGGATATTTGAATCCTTAGGAGCCCTCAAAACTCTTTTCTTGGAGCCCCTACAATAGGTTTCTTTTTTTATTAAAAACAAGATTGTTCGCACGTGCATATGCATGTGCAAGTTTGTCTATTATCAGGATTGGGATTCATCATTCATGTTTTCTGTATACATTCAGAATAATTAAATCACTAATATACCCTGACTTTTATGTGTAACACATCAATCTTGTGGTCATTACATAAGGGCAATTTATGAAATTAAAAAATTTGGCATCTTGCTGCACACGTGCCTTCCAGAACTGCTTGTGTCAAGTCTAACTAAGTATATTACCTGTTTATGGACCATCCCGATGTGATGAGCTCTTTCTCTACTCTTTATTAATTTTTATTTTGCATATTTACTATTTTAGCCTCATTAAATTTAAAGGATATTTTTGAAAGAGTCATAAAACTAAGGGTAGAATAGGATTTCCAAAATTTACAGCTTCAACACTGTTCATGAACAGTGCCTAAGGGGTCTTCCCTTTATATAATATAGAATAGATAAGGAAATATATTACTGCAGTGAAGCTAATTTGTAGATTCAGACTCATTTGGAACTAGCTCATGTTGAATTGTCCGTCCGATGACTAAATCCATAACTTCTTCTGATAAGGATACATAGTTGGAGTTAATATTACAGAGATAATGAGCATTGACACGGTCAAAAGTTATTGTTGGAATTAAAAAAGTAGGTGCATCATAAGACTAGGAAGTCATTTGAGGTTGTTTTCTTCCTTTTCTAGCTAAGAGATCAAATGTTTTGTTTGTCCTTTTATCCACAAAATGAAAGCCCCAAAAGATTATAGTTTTTTTTGTCATTTCCCTAACTTCTTCAAGAATTGGTATACATCGCCACTTGATTGTTGTTTCTTTTCCTTGTAGATATTTAATAGTAGTTTGATTGTTTCCTTCAATGACCAGATTTTGCAGGTTGTTTGTAATGGCCCAACTTGTTGTCTGTAGCAAGGCTACAACTTATGCTTCTTCAGCTGATGAAGTCCTGCAACTCCCCATTCCTGCTTCTTTGAAGGTACATGTCCAGTTTCACAAGATAAATCCAAAACCAGCATTAGTGTTAGCCGATATCTATGATGCATCACAATTAAGTTTATAGGTATTGGCAATTGGAAGTGTCCAAAAAATATGAGGTTGTAATTTATTTCTGCGTTGCAATAGTACTGTGTTTTGCATTCTTGGATGCCAATACTCATAATGTCTTGATACATTTAAAGCCAATTGCTCCGCATTCCTAATTTTGTTCTAAAAAATTCTAAGATATCGTTCTTTCCAGATGAACCAACATTTAGTGGCAGCTAAGGCCATTGAGATGGAGTTCAGATCCCATTTCATCCATTCATTGTATATATCTAGGAAAGAATTATTAACAGAGTTTAAGTTAGAGAATACTCCTTGTGACGGCATTGGAGGTAAGTTCCATATTGTTCTTGCATAGTCGCAATCGAAGAATAAATAAAAAGTGAATTCTTCAGCTTGCTGACAAAACACACATTTTGTGTCTACTTCCATTACTGAACCCAGATTATGTGTTGTAGGTAGTGTATCTTGAAGACACGTCCGAATAATTTGATCCTCTAGGATGTGTCCATACTCCATAGACTCTTCCAGAACTTTTTTGATTTAGTAGAGACTAAGCCGGTTTGGTTTTGAAATTTAGCATACAGAGATTTCACTGAGAATTTTCCATTTGTAGTTAGTAACCACTTGATCTTGTCTTTTTTAGATTACCATTTTATATTAAGAAAAGTCTTGAAAACGCGGGGGTATAACAGCCACACCCAATATTTCGTTCGGTAATATGTATGGAATAAACTCCAATATAATTCCAATAGCACCAGCTTAAAAGTGGGACTCGGTCAAGAAAGATATCAGAGAGCTTTATCTCTTTCTCAATACAATCAGTAAATCAACTAGATAGAAACCCGTGAGACAAACTGATATGAGAATAACTTGGATGGTACCAAAGACCAATGTCCGAGTGTTAATCAAGTTCTATCCAACAAACAAGGTCGGATTTATCAACTACGATTGAACTACGCACAACCTGTGATATTTCAATTATAGAAAAATATAATGCGGAAAAGAAATAACACAAACACCAGAAATTTTGTTAACGAGGAAATCGCAAATACAGAAAAACCCCGGGACCTAGTCCAGATTTGAACATTGCACTGTATTAAGCCGCTACAGAATCTAGCCTACTACAAGTTAACTTCCGACTGGAATGTAGTTGAGCCCTAACCAACTCTCACACCGATTAAGGTACAGTCGTGTTCCTTACGCCTCTTGAATCCCATCATGTGATTCCCTTAGCTGATCTCACCCACAACTAAGAGTTACTACGACCCTAAAGTCGAAGACTTATAAACAAATTTGTTTCCCACAGATAAGTCTATTCTGGTTGTTGTTTTCCGTCTTTAAATAAATCAAGGTGAACATGAAACTCAACTAATAATCCGGTCTTATACTCCCGAAGAGCAGCCTAGAAATATTAGTCACATCACAATAACTCAACTAACAGAAAAATTTATTGCGAATCACAATAGTCTGAGACGAAGAACTGTTGTGATTACTTTTTATATCTTACCTATCAGAGATAAATCTCGAGTAAATCTTAGAGAAAATAAAACTCAATACGATAGAAAAAGTAAGATCAGAATACACAACTACAGAGAAAATAGTTGGATCTGGCTTCACGAATCCCAAATGAAGTCTTTGGTCGCTAACCTAATAATGGTTTTGGAAAACCCTGGGTTAATGGAGCATCGACTTTAGTTTGCAACTAGGACACACGAGAGTATGGGGATTAGATACCCCAGATGTTAGATTTCTCCCTTATATAGTCTTTCAATTAAGGGTTGCTTACAATCAAAGCTAAGATAACTTAGTAACAAAGCAATTGATATTCACCGTTAGATGAACTCCTGATTTAAGATTCAAGCTAAGTCTGCTTAGAAACTAAGGAACCAATCTCCATTGTTATATGGTATTAGCTTGATATACACAAATGAAATATACCTATATTTAGATATGGATAAACCGTACCCAAACGTGTATACCTTGTTGGCTCAATAATAGTTAACTGAAGTTAGCTACATAAACACTTATAGTTTAGCCATATTCATCTAACACTTCCAGATCAAATATGATGATCAATCAACCATGATACATAATCAAATGAATCCAAATGTGCTTTAAGAGAGTTGTCCAAATGTTCATCATCTCATAAAATCTTTCCTAACCAACTTTTTATTTTTTGTTCTATTTTTTCTATGATGTTATAAAAAGATTTTAACTTAGACATGTATATAAATAGAGGAACTCCCATATATGTGTCTTTTAGACGTTGGAGTTTAATTAAACATATGGAACTTGTATCATTTCATTTACCAATCTGAATTGAATATAAACAGATTTTCATTGAAAACCTAAAATTCACACTCATTGTAAGTGCAATTACCACCCTAAGCGTGGAAGTATCGGAGAAAAAAAAGGGTCAACATAAGGTACACAAGACATATGCGAAGCGCGGACATATTCAAAATAGATGGATAAGACGATATCTTCTTTGACAATGAAAAGATGGGATAGAACAGTCGTTGGCGAGGGAAAAGCCACTAACTAGCATTAAATCTAACAGGAAAAAACACGTGGCAGTCATTGTGTGGATAGCTTAAAGGTGGATGTGTTAGTGTTAGAACATTGCTCGGTCAAATTCACAAGCGTTACTATCCCAAGCTTGTTTGTCAAGTTGAGTTGTGAAAACTATAAGTCTTGATAGGCTCGAACTCATCTATCACTCAAAAGTCCATCTACTTTATCTCCTATTTGAGACAAAAGTCGTATAGCTATATAGACTTTAACTATACACATTTGATATTTCGAGTTGATTTTAACTCGCTTACATATTTCTCGAAATAAGTGTTGTTAAGCTTTCGCTTTAACCAAGTTCATCTTATATTCTTGACGAAAGGCAAAAGATGATCATGTGAAAATCGCCTGGTAACATCTTACATGATATAGACTCGGAATGTTTCGTATTGATCATTCGATCACTTGAAAATTGCTTTGAAGCTAATAGTTTGTGTGAGACAGCTATTGTCGTCTTCTAATAATGTTTCAATTGTTGAAATGAGAGTTTATAACAATTGGATATAAGCACAGTATGTGTACTTGCATATGTGTAATCAAAGTCCGGGAACCATGGTATGCATACCCGTATGCGTACTGATTGGTTTAGTGAAGGTCCGGGAACTCAAGACGCATACCGGTACGCGTACTGGCGTGAGGTTCAAGTTCCGGGACTTTACTGAGTTTGACGGCATGCCTACCAGTTCGCGTACCGGCGAATCCAAACTTAGTCCGGCCACTTAGGTATGTGTATCCGTTTGCATACTTGAGTAGGTTATGTTCTAAAATCGTTTTTTTCATGAACTAATACATTTACATAATAAGGAATGCAATCTTTTGCAAACCGTGCCTATAATGTTCATGAATTGATTCGAGTGAATCAAAATGGATTTTGCTTCAATTGTGTCTTATATAGTTCTATGAGAATATAAACAATTGAACAACTCTAGAACTAGTTTCATTTGAGTCATTTGAACTAGTTATGGTTAAGATGAATATGGTTGATATGAAAGTGTTCATATGGCTAACTTCGGTTAACTATTGTTGAGCCAACAAAGGTGCACAAGTTTAGGTATGGTTACCCATATCTAAATGAAGTCACTTTTCATTTGTGTGTAACAAGCTAAGTTCGATCTAACGGTTGAAAGATATCAGCTTGAGTCAAATTAGGTTTTCATCTAACAATGAATATTGAATGCTTTGTTACCAAGGTAACATTGATTGCAAACCCTAATTTGAAGACTATATAAAGGAGAACTCTAGCAACTGGAAATATAATCCCCACACCTCCTGTGTGATACTAGTTACGACTAGAGTCGATTCTCCTTTAACCTTAGGTTTTCTCCAAAACCCTATAGGTTAACGACTTGAATACTTCATTGGGATTGTGAAGCCAGACCTAACTATTTTCTTTGTAGTTGCGTGTTCTAATCTCGATGTCTTCTATCCTGATTGAGTACTATCTTCTCTAAGATTGGCTCGAGATATAATCTCCGATAGGCAAGATAAAAAGTAGTCACAAACATCTTCGTCTCATCGTTTGTGATTCCACAATATCTTATTTCGCTACCATACGATTAAGATTATTGTGAGGTGATTGATATTTCTAGGCTGTTCTTCGGGAATATAAGTACGGTATATCAATTGGTTCATGTTCACCTTGATTTATCAAAAGACGGAACAAAACTCATAGGTTTATCTGTGGGATACAAATTTATCTATACAATAAACTTTTCTGTGTGAGACAAATTGGTTTATCAAGTCTTCGACTTTGGGTCATAGAAACTCTTAGTTGTGAGTGAGATCAGCTAAGGGAATCAAGTGCGTAGAGTCCTGCTGGGATTCAGAGACGTAAGGAGCGCAACTGTACATTGATCAGTGTGAGATTGGTTAGGGTTCAACTGCATTCCAGTGCGAAGTTAACTTGGAGTAGTCTAGTGTATGTAGCGGCTTAATACAATGTGGTGTTCAAATCTGGACTAGGTCCCGGGGTCTTTCTGTATTTGCGGTTTCCTCGTTAACAAAATTTTTGGTATCTATGTTATTTCTTTTTCGCATTATATTTGTTTATATAATTGAAATATCACAGGTTGTGCATAGTTCAATCAATTGGATAATCCAACCTTTGGTTGTTGATATAAATTGATTGACACTTGAACATTGGTCTTTGGTACCGTTCAAGTTATTTCACATAATAATCAGGCTCGCGGATTTCTATCTGTTTGATTTGCTGATTACATTGTGAAACAGAGATATATATCTTTGATATACTTTTCTTAAGATTGAGTATGATTGTCTAGTTGATTCTCTTGAAAGTATATTGGAGTTAGTCCATAGAGATTGTTAAGAGAAATATTGGGTGTGGTGTTGCACCCCCGCTTTTTCAATTGGTATCAGAGCATGAAAACACGTTTAAAAACCTCATAAGTCTGTGTTTGTAGCAATCTGACTCTATGGACACAAGTGATATCTCTATAAACCTACCGCCAGTCTTCGATGGCTCCAATTACTTATGGTGAAAAATTGCTATGCGTGCCTTTCTTCAAGCGCGTGATTTTCAATCATGGGTTTATATTGTTAATGGCTATAATCCTCTGGTTGTTACATAAGGCGATGTAACTGTTCCAAAGGATAGTGGTGATTATGATGCTGTCGAGATTCTTGCCTCAAAGAAAATTTCTGACAGTTTGAATGCAATCATCCATGCCATTATCTCAGATCTTCAGCACCATGTGACTACGTGCACTCGGTCTAAAGATGCGTGGGATATCTTAGAAATCGTATTTGAAGGGAATACCTGTGAAAAAGAAGCTAGGCTTCAAAACCTAAATTTTGATTGGGAAAACCTTCATAAATGATTCATTTGATTAGTTTAATCACAAAGTGTCTGAAATTGTTAATGTATCTTTTGTGTTGGGTAAGACTATTCCTGAAAAGGACATTGTGATGAAAATTCTCAGATCGCTACCAGCCAGATACGACTCTAAGAAGCATGCCATCGTTGAAGGAAATAACCTTGATACGCTTTCCAGAAATACTCTTGTTGGAAAGTTAAAAATACTTGATCTTGATCTGAACACAGTTAAAACATTTACGTTTAATGTTGTGAACAATACAAGTGAATCTTCTAACTTGTCTTGGGGTGATGAATGTTGTTCCAATCATGTTGATTTTGATAAATCACTGATTACACAAAAGATCAAGGATATTGTGAAAAGAAGCAAAAGATGTGAGAAAGGTCTCTCTCTGGTTAATGCTTCAGATGATTCAATAAAATCATCACAGGCTGTCAATATCTTGCATACTTCCGATGTATGCAATGAATTTTCGGCTCTCACAACAGAAACTTCTTCCTACTCAACTTATGTTCCAGAGTTTGAGTATGACACTGAGATGTTTGAATTCTTGAATAAGTGTGGAGAAATTCACCAAGAAAACCTCCAACTAAAGGCTTCGTTGGAAAAACTTGAATCATCACTTCAGGTGAAAAGTCTTGAGATAGATTGTGTTAATGATGAATTCACCAGGACCCTATCTCTGAAGGAAAAAGATATTAATACTCTTAAGTGTGACCTGCAAAGGTTGTCTGGAAGTTCTGACAAAATCTCAGAAATGTTATTCATTCAGAAGTCTTTTGGAAACACAAATGGGTTAGGGTTCAAAAGCAAAATTATGAGCACAAACAACTCCTTTCTTCCAGACGGTTTTGGAACAATTGATGATGAATGTTGTGATAAACATGAGGCAAATAAGCAAGACAATAAATCTTCCTTGATTTGTTCGTTTATTAGAAATGCAAATCATGTTCAAAGTAAGTGTTGGAAATTCAAGAGGAACAACAAAAGGATTGCCAAACTTCAAAATGACATGCAAAGAATGAATCTGGCTTTGGGTAATCAACAGGGTTCTCCTGAAGACAATAAGAAATCTAAAAGAACCTGATTCAGACGAGGTAAGAAGTCTGTTTATACAACAAACCTTGATAAGTCACTATGTGATAAAAGATGTGAGCATTCGGATCACTCCGTTACTATCTAATTCTAGGGCCATCTGCATCCTCATCTTTAACTTGAGAAAATGAGGATTGCATCAAGGTTGCTCAAGTTTTGTATAATTTTTTTTTTTTTTTTTATGTTAAGAAAATATCTTCTTAGTTAAAATAGATAATGGATCATGAACCGTAAAAGAATTATTCTAAGTTCTTCTAGGGTTTGGATGTCCATTGGCCTATTTAAATTCATCTGTGATCAAAATTCCCTTCACTTCTATTTTCTTTGAAAGATACAGTTTCATGGCTCTTGTAACTAGAGGTACCAAAAAAATGGATGCAGTTGAAGCAGTTAATGTGTATCTTTGTGAAGGAATCGTTTCCTCAAAGAAGAAGAAGAGATCTACAAATAATGAAGAAGGTTCTTCCTCTAACTGCCTCTTGTCTGTTTGTCATTTTGATAATAACTTTAGAGGTATGGTGAAGGATTTCATCAACAAAAGAAATGATTTAAAATATCAAATCATTTCATCTTTAGAAAAGATAGCTCACTATAAACGTATATTGTCTCTAACAAAGAACACCTGGTGTGGACTAAAAAGAGAACTTAGTGAGTTGATTGATATTTCTTAAGATTTGGAGGAATTGAACGATCCCATAATCAATGGGTTTTTCAATAATGAGAAGGAATTCTCAGTAGATGCTCTGAGAAAGCTCTATGATGTCTAGGAAACTTCTTATGAGAATTTATTCTTGTGTTTTAAGAAGGATAACTAGGGTTAGGAATAGCAATTATTGTGAGTACACATATCTATTGCCAACGATTTTCATCTTTCAATGTTTTTATACTTATTTATATAAATTCTACAGTTTATTTGGAAGATGATTTTGCAGTATTAATCGTTATGGTTTTATATATTGCAATCTATTATGGGATATGTGTGTTTGCGTCCGTGAACTATGATTGTCCCATATATGTCAAAAGTTAAGCATATTATGTCATTATGCAAGTATTGATGAAGATAGTATGAACTTTTGATTGCAAAGATTAAGTCTATTATATGTCTTTATGCAAATATTGATGAAAAATAGAATGAATATTTGAATATTCCGCAGTATTGGTTTTGCCCCGATCCACATCTTTGTGTATGTACTGTGCAGCTCCGTAAGTTCTCTTATGTGAGCATTTCCGATTAAATTAATCATGGGTTCTATTGTGTTTAATTTAATTGAGTATTGGATACAAATTCATGTTTCATGTAATTTGTTAATGTCCAAAGAAATCCTTCTTTTCTTGTGAAAGTAAGGTCGCTCTTGTTGTTCTTTCGGGAATGACATTTTATGGGGGAGAGTTCTTAATTGAACTTGTGCTTAATTGCCAAATCTTTGTGGGGAGTGTGGCTATGGAGTATTGTAAGAGTTTTCTTGTTTATCTATTAACTCCTTGATGAATGCATTTAGTTTCGGCTATATGATTGCATCTAATCAAAGTTGATATGTTATTTTCTTTTAGTCATGAAGAATCTCCATGAGAATTTCATTAGGATCCAACTAGTTTTCGTACCTTTGCCAATTTATATTGACAAAAAGGGGGAGATTTAATGTGTAGTTCACACTACAAATACCTATGGTTTACAGATCATTATGTAAGGGGGGGTGTTTTTCATGTGACATGAAGTATTGACTAAGGGGGGGTGATACATATCACCATAGTATTGTTGTCAAAGTTGTGATACAATTGGACTTTGATGCTGTGTAATAATACTATGACATTGTATAACAATGATTGAGAGCTAATGTTTTCTCATTGTTATAGCTACGGATCTTCAACAACAATGATACTGAGTTGAGTACGTTCAGAATCACTGGAGTACTTGGAAGTGACGAAGATTTCGAGTAATGTTGAAGAACCAAGGAGATCAAGCATTTGGATGAGAAGCTACAAAGTTTATTTATTTAGTAATCCATATGTATTGATAGTTTTGTCACTAAAATTGAGAAAGGGGGAGATTGTTAGAGTACTGTTCGGTCATACTCGCAAGCGTTGCTATCACAAGCTTGTTTGTCAAGTTTAGTTGTCAAAACTATAAGTCTTGATTTCTAGTCTACTTATAGCCAAGTCTCGGATTAGGATAGTAAGTGTAGTTGAGCTTTAGACTTCACGTCGTTCATCGATTGAAGACGAAGAACTACTAAGGAGAGCTTGTAGAACTTCATCAACAAAAGGTATGTGGATACTAGAACTCATCCATCACTCAAAAGTCTATCTACTATATCTCCTATTTGAGACAAAAGTTGTATAGGCTATATAGACTTCAATCATACACATTTGATATTTCGAGCTGAGTTTAACTCGCTTACCTATTTCTCGAAATAAGTGTCGGTAAGATTTCGCTTTAACCAAGTTCATCTTATATTCTTGACGAAATTCAAAAGATGATCATGTGAAAATTTCCTCGTAACATCTTACATGATTTGCGTGAGAAAGTAATTTGATGTACACTCGGAATGTTTCGTATTGATCATTCGATCACTTGAGAATTGCTTTGAAGCTAATAGTTTGTGTGATACAGTTATTTTCGTCTTCTAAGAATGTTTCAATGGTTGAAATGAGAGTTTAGAACAATTGGATATAAGCACAATATGTGTACTTGCAAATGTGTAATCCAAGTTCGGGAACCATGGTATGCATACACGTATGCGTACTCATTGGTTTAGTGAAGGTCCAGGAACCTTGTACGCATACTAGTACGCGTACTGGCGTGAGGTTCAAGTTCCAGGACTTTACTGAGTTTGATGGTATGCCTACCAGTTCGCGTACTCGCGAATCAAAACTTATCCCGACCACTTAGGTATGCATACCCGTTTCCATACTTGAGTAGGTTATGTTCTAAAATCGGTTTGTTCATGAACTAATACATTTTTATATAATAAGGAATGCAATCTTTTTCAGACCGTACCTATAATGTTCATGAATTGATTCGAGTGAATCAAAATCGATTTTGCTTCAATTGTGTCTTGTATACTTCTATAAGAATATAAACAATTGAACAACTCTAGAACTAGTTTCATTTGAGTCATTTGAACTAGTTATGGTTAAGATGAATATGATTGATATGAAAGTGTTCATATGGCTAACTTTGGTTAACTATTGTTGAGCCAACAAAGGTGCACACGTTTAGGTATGGTTACTCATATCTGAATGAAGTCACTTTTCATTTGTGTGTAACAAGCTAAGTTCGATCTAACGGTTGAAAGATATTAGCTTGAGTCTAATCAGGTTTTCATCTAACGGTGAATATTGAATGTTTCGTTACCAAAGTAACATTGATTGCAAACCCTGATTTGAAGACTATATAAAGGAGAACTCTAGCAACTGGGAAACCTAATCCCCATACCTTTTGTGTGATACTAGTTGCGACTAGAGTCGATTCTCCTTTAACCTTAGGTTTTTCATGAAACCCTGTAGGTTAACGACTTGGAGACTTCATAGGGATTGTGAAGCCAGACCCAACTATTTTCTCTGTAGTTGCTGTTGATGGTGGTTTTCGGTTTAGGGCTAAAATCATGAAACCCTGTATTTTAATACGTTGTCGTCCTGCAAAGGAACAAAAGCCATTTGGAAGTGATGAGTGTGTAAACCTTTTCACTTATATATGTATTGAGCAATTCAACATATTCATGAAATTTATCCATAATGGTGCGTGAAGCAACAATCCCAGATATTCTGTAAATTTTAACCTATCGCATTATTCGCTAATGCATGGCCTGCCTAGTATTTTCCTATGCTATGTTCCCAACCAAACTCTCAATATTGGCATGACATAATGATTAACGTTCACTCGCAACGGAGTAGCATAAATCTCCCGAAGTGTCAGTATTGAGACCTGCATGAAAACACTCATATAGGCTACACCACCCCCTGACAAAGAGATTAGAGTGTCAACATGCATTTAATTGAAAGTTAGCGCGATCAAACGCGTTTAAATTCCTTAAGGAAAATCTAGACTATTTATATTAGTCTCAAAAATAATCATGGCCACACGATTTGGCCGCGCGATTTAACAAGCTTAGACTACTCCTAGCAGAACTAGGCAATCACCGTATCAACCACCGGTGGGCCCACTAGTTCCCTAGTCGACCGAACCCTACTTTGTTCATTCACAAACGCTTCAAACATTAGCCCAAACATGGGTGTTCACGCTACTTGAAAATTGCTCAAACGAGCTGAGACCCACAAAAAGGGTCTCAAAACGTATCGCGTCCGTCCAACTTAGCCGGCCTAGTTCGACAACTTGGATCGCATCTCGAGCGATCAAAGACGTGCCAACGTGTTCACCATTGGCCCAATTCCCTCCTTGGTCAATCGACCTGTCCACGGCAAAACCAGAGCGTATCAAATCACTTGCCCAAAGTAGGGTGAACGCGCTGTTTGAAAACCCTAAAATTGCGTTTGCGGCAACGCCCTACTGTCGCAAATCAATCACGACCATCCATCTTCGCCGGCCTAGTTTAGAGGCTTAGATTTAATTTCAGGCGACCCCGAAGATGTCAGCGTGATCACCGTCGACCCACCTTTACACGTGACCGACCGTCCTGCTCGAACTAGCGCTCGATGCCTTGAATCGCTCACCCAAAAAGGGTTGGTTGCGCGGCCCCTAAACCCTATAGTTGCACCAACGGCAGTATGCAATTGCCGCAAATCATCTCGTCCATCCAACTTCGCCAGCCTCGTTGGATGGTGTAGATTTATTTTTAAAAAACTAGCAAAGTAGCATTGTGAACACCGGCCGTCCCTCCTCCACAGGGAGCGATCGACCAAGTGACAGCTCGACCATAAGGTCCTCAAATGATTACCTAAAGATGGTCGGTCGTGCTGCTTTTAAGACGCTCAATCCCTGAATGATTCGATCGAGCTCAAAAACAGCGGTGCTTCTAACACATCGATTACTTTGAGATGCATCGATTATAAGCAATGCTTATAATATATGTTTTACAAATAATTTGTTATTTAACCTAAAAGCACTATGTGTTGATTTTAGCGGCAAGTCACGTGACTTGACCCATTCACTCGAGACATCAAACATGTCACAAACTGGGGGATACTCACTGGGGTATTGGTCTGGCAGTTTACAGCGTGCGGCGTGCAACGCGCCCATTACGAGAAAGCGTCAGGAAAGACAGACGATGAACAGAGATTAGTGGGTGAACGTGTGATCAGTCTTCCCTCATAACAGAAACATGAGGATCACCACCTTCAGCACAAATCCACTTCTCCACTACTTAACTTCCTCCACTTCCTAAGAGATCAGGGTGCGCTCAATGACTTGTATAAATAGGTTTTCACTCTATTTCGAAAGGAGAGAGGACACAAGTGTTATCGACACAAGTATCCGATAAGTGGAAATAGCTACAAAAGTGAAGTCACAAGTGGAGAAAGGCCAAAGACCAATTGGAACTCGTTCAAATGCAAGATTTCTACTTTTCATTGTGTAGAGGACGAGAAAGAGGAAGACAATGGCGAAAGAACGAGTCATTCGGACATAATTATCAAAACAAGAACTTGGAAGACTAAGGGCTAATGGTCATTTCATAGAGAAGTTTCACCTCTCATTACGGTTAAGGGGCGACTCTCTTGGAGGAGTGCTAATGGTAGACCCGGTGAATTTAGAAATTTGGTTAACCCTTATCGAAATGCTAATGGATCTAGCCAACTCGGAAACCGAGAGAGACTTCTCTCTCGAAATTCCATTTTCACTAGTTTTGGAAGAAATGGAAATCGAATCTTTGTTTGAATCTAGGTTGGAGGATGGGAAAGGAATTGGATGCGAGAGGCTATCAAAATTCAAAGGGGGAGATTGAAGTGGTATGGTTCTGAGATCAAGGGAAATGGAGAGAGCGATCTTGTTGGTGGATCGAGTTATTCGGGAAGAAGGATGAGATCTCATGAATGCCATTGAGAAGAAGAACGTTTTTGATTATCTAGGGTTTGAGTTAAACTTCTCTTGTGACTTGATTCTAGAGGTTTAGAACCCGAGAGATTGAGAAATTGCTCTCGGGTTAGAGATTGATATTCTAGAATCTGAATCGAGATTTCTTCAATTGGTTTGAAGATGAGAGCTGAACTCTAGGGTTTTTTTCTTGAAGCTTACGGGGAAGACTCGGGTGGAGGTTGGATGATACCTAAGTTTATTATTGGTTGGTGCTTGTAATTTAGGAATGGAACAAGGAAGCGAAGAAGGATTGCAATGCTTGTGTGAATTTCAGTTTGGTGTAAAGCATGATTCTTTGATTCTAATGGTTGCATGAGTTGGTTTGGAGTTTTGTCTCATAATTATTGCGTTTGCAGTGCCAATTGAATAGATGGCTTTGAGTATGGCTGCTATTGGCTTGAATGGGTATGTTGAGCTGCAATGGATTATAAGGCTGCAACTCTGGATAATGGCTAATGGGATTGCAATAAGATTGTTTTATGATTGTCATGATTGATTGATTGTTTTGTCCAAGTTTTTGGGACATAATTTCTACATGGGTTTCTCTCCATGGTGGGCCGGGTGAATTTCCAACTAATGGACTTTGAAGACAAAACCTATTTTTGGAAGGAGAAAAAAACTACAAAGGGAAGACTTCTAATCGACCATTTTATTATCTCTTCTACTTGATTCTAGCTATGAACTTTAGGTTTATTTGGTTATGGAATAGTTGGATTTCACAAAGCATGATTCTTTGATTCAATATATTAGTTTTGTCTCATAATTATTTGCAATTCTCTCGAAAATATTGTTTTATGATTGATTGATTGTTTTGTCAAGTTGCAAATTGGTAGAACTTCTAATCACATCTATTGCTAGTTTAGGGTTTATTATACGCAAAAGTGATATTCCTTGGATACAAGTAGCATAATAATATGATTATAGTTTGTAGTGATATATTCTTATGATCATATGTGAATCGTAACCTTTGTTAAATTGAATTAGTGCGCTTTCCACGTTCAATTGCTTTGATTGGCCTGATTTCATAGAACTTAATGCATCTAGGGAATTAAACTTGATTAGTGCTTTTACACGTTAGGTTGTTCCTTTAGGTAGAATTCATATTCGCATCTTTTAATGTGTTTGTTGATGACATGAGGAGATTTGCGGGATATACTTGCGATCAAGGTATTCTAGGGTCTTTGATAAAAGTTGAGATTAAAATATCAATTCTAGTTATTGTGTGAAAAGCATGATAGTGAATGAAAACGAAATCCTTAACCAATATTTCTTATCCTTGATTTGATTTGTTTGCTTATGTTCTTTATTTGTTTTATTTAGTTTATTATAATCACAAAACTACCGGTGTTATTTATAGGGAACCGAAACAATTTGACAACCTAGACCTCTCTGTGGGATCGATCCTTTCTTGCCCTTGCTATATTTATATTTTGAGTAGTAAGAAAGTGTAATTTATTTTTGACGCTTACGACAGCGGTCAGTATCCAGAAACCATTTTTCTGATACAAGTCATAAAACAGGCACACCTTCATAATTCAACATTTTGATCTCAAACACCTTCTTCGTTTCCCTCCCTAAGATCAACCCTTCTCCTCCACCTTGTGACCGAATTGAATCTGGAACGACCATTTCTTGGTTTAGGCCAGAGTCTTACAGATTGATATCTCGAATCTAAAGTACTCCCGTGCAGTGCATTTGTTTAGGTTTTAAATTCTTTTCTCATCAACACACCCAAATTTACCAAAAACAGCATAATCAGTATTTACCCCAAAACAACTGGCGACCACAGTGGGAGATTAATCTCTCGGTTGCAAGATCAGTTTTCAATTTCATTTCAATTTTCTCAAAAAATTCAAGATGGTGGATCTTAGGTCTGGATCAGCGACAAATCCTGATGTTACTGGCGCTGACAACACCCCTGCTGTCAATATTCCTGCCGGTGACACCATTGTACCGCCTACCAACACGGTCAATACATCTCGTGGTACTACCCCCAACACTGGCGGCGTAGGAAACATCCCCTTAGGTGTGACACCTCCAATCACCATAGCCAGAGCCGCTGCCGCCAGCCCCAATGTTTCTTCGAGCGTAACACGCCCGGTTGTTACTAGAGCTACTGCCACTCCCCCATCAGGACGAGAGACTGCAGGAGCCTGAGGAAGCCAACCCCCTATTACCATTGTCGATTTGATGGAGAGACAAGAATTTCTCGCTAAGGCTCAGACGGACAAGTCCACAACTCAGAAAAAGGTACTCACTTTCCTCAAGACGCTAACAGAACGACTACCACAAGAGCCGCGTCATCCCATGGAACCGATAAGGAGTACCTTCAACACTCTTGGCGCAATCACTTCAACAGGGTGTGCATTCATAGATGAGGAATGATGAGTGCCAAATATTGCATATTTATACACCTTTTTATTGGCATTTAACTCATATTTTGTGCTCAGAAATCAGATATTATCCCAGATTCTGTATTTTCTTTTTTTTCAAGAATAAATATTGGTACTAATTAATTTTGTGTTTTTAGGTAGTAAATAAAGCTCGGAGAAACTGAGGACCCAAAAGAGCAGATAATTGGAGACAAGCGTCTATGGAGCAGAAAGCCAAAGCCCGCGCACGCATCAGTTGCAACCCAACAAGGAGCAACCCATTAACAAGACATGGGCTTGAGCTAGCCAAGACCCGGCCCATAACCCGGATCCAACCCGTTCCATCTGAGCCGTGAGATCTCGCCCATCTGCATCCTACGGTCGCTCCAACCTTCCCATCGACCCTTCGCTGCAACCGCTTCACACCACAGACACCTATATCAACCCCTTAACCATCGACCAAATCCCCATTTATCTTCTTCTTCTCCTCTCTCTTCACCCATACCAAAACCAGAGAACACCCTACCTCCACCTCCTTCACCCATACCATGGCAGAACCACCTCCATCATCTCCTTACCCTGACAACAACAGCCGCACCACCTTCACCTCCTAATTGCTCTCTATCTCTCTCATAGCTTCTTACCTAGAGGCTAAGTTTGAGATAGGAAGAACTAGGGTTAGGTTTTTGTCAACATGAGGGAACCATCATTTCAGAGCCGATTGAGCAGAGCTGACACTGATTCAGCGACGTGGGTGAGAGGGTATTCTCTTATTTTTCCAATTTGAAGCGAACTAGGGTTTTGATTTTGCATGTATAAATAGAAGGGGTAGTGTGTTGTTAGAACTTATGCCTGGGCTAGCCAGAGCACCAATTGTAGTTGATTTGTATTTTGTTTTAATATGTTCTAATTTAGTTTACCAGGGTGTTGATGAAACCCCTGATTTTCATGTCAAGCATATCTACATTAGGTTTTATTCTTGTTGTGTGATATTGTGAAGGATTAGTAGTTAACTAATGAAGATTATGAGCCTGTGATGAGTTGTACTGTAAGAAGACAGCTCATACTAGGGGTTAGTTATCAAAACTAGTTAATAAACATCTAGTTTAGACTTTCATGGGAAAGCTCAAGAATATGGCTTAAGTTAGATTGCTTGCACATGAGATTAGAGGTGGATTCACCACCCTGGTGCTCTCCAACTTGTTATAATCTATTTTGCTGCCTTAGTTTAGAGTCACAATTCAACTCAGTCGCATCGACAACAAACCAAACATTTATGTTACTTCTTAGAAATTAGTAGAGTAAAGCCTTAGATCAACATAACACTCCACAAGTCTCTGTGGGATCGACATGTGCTTGCCCTTGCCTCCAATAGGCATGTGCACTTGCAGTAGACATAGTCGTAGGCATCCTTCCAAGCCTACCAAGTTTTTGGCGCCGTTGCCGGGGACTTGGCGTGTGTTGTGCTAATCCTTTGCTTGCTTCACTGAATTCTAGTCACCCCTGTATATATCTGCCTTGAATATTTTTTTTTGTTTTTAGTCATTCATAAAGTAACTTAGTACTTAACCATTATCTGTGTGCTTTTGTAGTATAACTTAACTGTTATTTTTGCACTTTTGCATTCTTGCATCTTCCATCGCATATCTGTATCATCTTAGAGTCTCTTACTTGTAGCTTAGTTGTAATTTCTAGCATGTCATTTGCATATTAGTTTCATTACTTCTCTGATTAGTGTAACCTAGCTGTAGTTTTCCATTTTTTGCATCTGTTCATTGCATTTTCAGTTAGCCTATTGTAGTTGCATTTTCTTAGTGCTTATTGCTAGTTTGCATAACATATTTGCATAGTTGCATCATTCTCTCTTTGACTTAGCTTACAACATCTCAGCTGTGCATTGCATTCAATATCTCATTTAGCAATTAGCCTGAGCTGTCACCACTCAGCTGCATTACACATCCATGCGATTAATTGCTGAACCCTTTCTCCGTGATAGCTGAAACTTGCAGTGGTAGGTGTCACTTACACTGCAATATTGTAGTTTTGTTTGCTTAACTCATAGCTCTCAGCATATCATCACCCTGCAAAACTCCAATCCATCACCTCTGCATATCATATCTCTCATTGTGCAGATTGTTGAACTTTGCAGTGCTATACTCTCTTTGTTTTAACCTGCACATCCCAGAGAACTAAAACTCTCTCTTGAGTAAACAGGTACCTACCATGCTGATGTGCTGCTAAGCAGCTGAGCCAACCCAAGGAAGGCAAGGAATAGCGCAGGACTTGAGGTTAGCCTGTGAATGAACTGTGAATGAGATGTAAATGAACGATGATATCTGTTGAACCTGTATTGCCTTGCATGACAGAGTAGCCACCATGCTAGGTCACCATCTCTGAGTGTCTGTGAACTAATTGATTGCATATCTCAGTGACACTTGAGCAATTTTGAAAACCTGAAATCTGCGCTTGTATGTTCTGTGACCTTAGCTTCCATCTGCTCTGAGCCGAACTCCAGCCCCTGAAGCTGTGAGTTGAGCTGCAGCTTGGATAGCCAAGCTAGCTGCAGCCCTAGTGATACCAATTGCGACAGCTCACCTCATCTGCCCTGTGCTTTGTGTGAGACCTTGTAAGCTTGCTATCAGCTGAGCTAAGTTGCTCTGATCCCTTGCATGATCTACCCAGCCTGAAAGCCCTGTGCACATCACCCTGAATTCTTGCTTTTTCTTGTGCACCTGCCAGCCTATACTGTGCTTGTGTGTTATGTGCCTTATCTTACATTGCTTTGTGCTTAGCTCCAGCCCCTGTCGCTGTTGAGCCTAAGCTGCAACTTGGTCAACTGAGGTATCCAAATCTGCTGCAAGACGTGTGTAACATCAACTGGGCTGGTTGATATCAACTACCCCAGTTGATTCGGACAACCCTGAGCATAACCCTGACCCTGTGGCTGCTTGCTTTGGCTGATTGCCAGTGGTGCTCAACCTTGACCTTGTGCTGCATCTTGAATATGTGCTTGCATAATGCACTAGCCACATACAGTATCTTTGTGCAAGCTCATATGCTAGTGGAGTACCTACTTGCTAGCTGAATGGTTATATCACTGATTGTTCCTTTGATCTCAGCATAACATGTGCAATCCACCCTGAAATCGATTGTAGCTCACCTAAGCACCACCTTGACTGCATGATAACTTGAGCCTTGCAAATACACATTGATTGGTACTCATTTGAATTTCCATGATCTTTGAACTACCCACATGCTAGCTGAGAATGCCATGATTTGTGCATAAAGCTATCCTGAGCTGTGCTGTTTGTATAAGTGTGCTGTGCAATCTAGACCTCTACAAGGCCTGTGTTATAAACCCTTAGCTACCGTCTGCCTTGTGTTCAGCTCCACCCCACTGAAGGCTTGAGAGGCGCAAGCCCTACTTGACATCAATGGGTTGGTTGATATCAACTAACCTAGTTGACCACCGTCAACCTGTTGAGCCAAGGCGTGACGAGATCCCTTTGCATGCTCTACCCAGTCAACCACATTTGTTGACAGCCTTGTGTAAGCCTTCTGCTTCCCATTTTGATACAACAATCTGTGAAAACCAAGAACATCAACTGCTCTTGTTGACTTCATCTGCCCTGTAATTCTTATGCATAATCTCTGAAAATTAAAGTCAACTGAGTCTGTTAACATTTTGTGGCATGTTGTAAGCTGTTGTTGAGTGTTTAAATTGTTCATTTGTTCATCTATAGCATTGGCTCTGCACCTTGTGCTCTCTATACATGATCTGTGAAACTTGAATAGCATGATCACCCGCTGAACTCTTGAGCTCCCATGTACTTTGTGCATGTTGTAGAGTCTGCTATAAATTGCTGAAACTGCTCATCCGTTGCATCTGTCAACTAGTATCAGCATTGTATGTGTGATCCTGTAGCACTTGGTAGAATGTTGAGTAACTGCTTTTGCATTAGCTGCTCACCTGTGTATGTCACGCACAAACCCCACAACTCTTGATCCATGCTCATTCCCCTGTGCAAACCTGTGTGCTGTGTGAGTTGTGCTACCCTGTGTTGTGTTCATTTGCCAGTCTGTGCTTGAGCTGAAAACCTTCACATAATCCTGTTCTGCCCACATAATTTGTGCTGAGCTGCAAAAAGCTGTGTCATCTGTGCACATAACTACTGGGCTGTGCATAAATTTGTTCTTTACACAAATTGAAGCCCACACTAACTGGGATGTTAAACTTGCCCACATAAACTGGGCTGGAACCCATAACAGCTGAATCCCCACATAACCTGGGCTTTACATCATCAGAGCTGAAGCCCACTGTGCAACAAACCAAAACCCACACAAACCAAACAAAAGCCCACAAAACCAAATAGAAGCCCACTTAAACCAAAATGAGCCCACAAAGCAATGGGTTTTGCATGAACCTGGGCTGCACACAAATTGAAACCCACATAACTGGGTCGTACAACAACTGGGCTTTGCACTCCTGTGGGCTTAGCTTTCCTGTGTTGAGACATCATTGGTTAAACATGTTTGATGTGTGCTAAGCTATGCTTCTTTTTGAGTTCAAATTGAGTTGCTAGATCATGTCAGGATTTTGGTCTGCAACTGGAGATGAAAACAAATCCATCAGAGAACTTGCTTACGTGCATGATTCATGTTATGAACTCCCCACAATCCATGATGATTTTAGGGAATATTATGAGCCTTCTCAGGGCCCTGACCTTGACTTCACATACCCTAGTCATTCTTCACACATGTATCACCAACCACAGTGGGAAGTTGAACAATGTTATGCTCCCCCAAACCCTTGTATGCAGTCACTAATGGAAGAAAACCTCATAGAGCAAAACAATGCTAGGTTTGAATTGAATGCAATGCATGATCATCCATATAGCAACATGTATGAGTTTTCCTTGTATAGTGAACCATGTGCACAACCATATAATGATCATTCATATGAAACATGCATACCCACTAGTGAAGACTCCCCTTCAATTGAACAGCTTTACTTGTTCTTACGGATGAACCCGATTCATTTAGAAAAAGAAGAATGGAGGGAAGTTCATGATAGGATGATTGTTGTCCCTAATAAAGAAAATCTTGAAAATAGTGTTTCTCTTCCTACTCATGCAACTAACACTGAATATGAACCTAATCTAGAGGTAGATGAGTACACTGGAAATGCTCAAATTTTGAATGGGGAGATGAATTTTTGTTATGATGATGATGATGATGATGAATATGAAGAGCATGTGTATTTTGAAAATATAGTGGAATCTTTAGGTTCAGAGACGTTAGGCGTCTCTTCTGTGAACCCTATGAATGATACTTCTTCTAACATTCATACATGTGATGTTAACTCTGAGTTTGGGTTTGTGAAATTCTTCAGTGAAAGTGAGCATGCTACACAACTTGTTTGTGACTTAAGAAAGGATGAATCTTCTGTTGACACTAATGTTCTTATGGATCATGATATTGTTTTTGTGTCTGATTCCCTGCCCATGTCACAATATGTTGCATCCTCTGATGATTATGACATGGAGATTGATGAATTGTTTTATGCAGGTGAACATGATTTACCTTCTTTTTCTGACCTTAGGAAAGTGTGTGATGGTGCAAATGATCTTATACATGAAAACAACTTAGATGTACCTAATCTCTCTCCTAAGGCACATATTGAAATTCCTCCACCAAACCTAGGTGTAGTTTGTAACAAAATTGGAAAACCAACTTTTCTGAAAATGCCCAATCTAGGCCTAGAACTTTGTGCTTCCCAAGTCCTCTTGGACTATTTTGCATCAAAGTATAACACTTTTAAGGAGCCACAGTTGGAATATGTATGTCTGTCTGTTCTTAGCAAAACTCATTTTGAGTTAGACCTTGTGCATGATGTACCTTTAATTTTGCAAGATTTTGTGCTCACAAACACATCTGTTGACAAGTTTAGGTTTGGGAGAAAATCATTCACTTGTGCAGCCTTACTTGCTTTCTCATGTTATATTTGTGTAAGGCTGTTGATGTCTCTGCATATCTTCTTTTGGGTTGATCCTCAACTCTTTAGATTGTTGGTGTATGGTGAATTTTCATTGTATATAATCCAGTAGGACTTGTTAAATTTTCTTTCTTGAATCGGTTGAGTCTTCTTGCGCATATATTATGCTAATCCGATATGATCTCCACTGAGAATGTTGGATTCTAGCCATGACTAATGAAGCTCTAACCTTGCTCCCGCCGACATCCGGTAATCTCTTCCCTTTTCTCTTATCAGCATAGTTCTCATGGTATGTGATTGTTTATTATCTGTTGAAACATTGAGTTTGATTTAGGTTTGGAGGTACATTTGCATTTGCATTTAGAGTTTTTAGTCTTCTAAAAAAAAAAAAAAAACTCTTTGTAAATATGTACATAAAAACCTCCAACTTTTAGAGATTTTAGAGTCACTAGCATGCTTCTAGCTATGTTTACATAGAGAGTCTGACCGAAATAACAGAACTTGGAAGTACTGGAGAACACAATCGGGTTTCTTAGTTGATTAGAGCGTTAAAGTTGGATTTAACCATACCGGAGGGTGAATTAGGTGATGTCACCCATAGTGGAGACTACCCATTTTACATCAAGCGAGGTACCGACCTTCACTCTTTGTGACTTTCTAGAAAAGTTGTTAGAGTGTGTGTCACCGTACGTCAATTCCGGGTAGGAATGGTGAGCTACCCAACTTCGCACCACTTTCAGCACTACTTTTGATCTCTTGAGTGCTAATTTCGTCAATCATGAGGGTGACGTTTAAAGATGAAAAATCCTTCTAAATATCGATTTGCAGTTAGCATCACTCTCTCTCCCTATCAACAACATCAACAGATTCATAGAAACACATCATCGTCAGCAAGCGGAGCATCATCAGAATATTTGAAGAAAAGTTGAGATAGTCCAAGGTTTACGTGCAACAAAGAAAAAGAAGATGAGAATTAATGAAGTTTGTGAAAAATTGTTTTATTGTTTTATTGTAATGTTCATGATTTAAAAAAAAAAAAAATATTTAAGTTTTTGTAAAGTTCAGAAGTTCATCATCAACAGTTGAAGACCGAAGACCGAAGACCGAAGATTGAAGACGTTTCTATGAATGCTGAGAGAGTGATATTAATTGCCGATCGGGTGAGAAGGTAAGTGAGTACTCCCATCCTTGCTAATGGTTGATTTCCTTTCTTAGAGATCATCGGAAAAGATTCTTTTTGTCCACACTTACGTGGAGTCTCCGAAATTATTTCGGAAGGTTATCCTTCTTACCTACAACGTGTGCGGGATTTCTCTCTTTATTCTGCTGCACACATGAGAGACTAAAAAATCGATCTTTTTGAGTGCAATTATCATAAAACCCTAATGGTAAGGCGAAGTCGAGGCTTATGATCACAATTGAATCCGAATTCTTTCATATGGTATGGTTACTTCTCGCTCGGCACTTAAGGATGAGAATGCGTTCTCACAGTAGTTCTAACTTCGTGTTAATAGCATGCGAAACTCTATGTCCTCATAGCTCCTTGGATGCTTGAGACTCTTTTACACTACGAAGTTGGAGAAGGTTTTGTGGGTACACCTCGGTAAACCCTCACGAGACTACAACTCGTCCACTAGGGACACCTAGGGGTTTAAAGGCTTAGTGCATACGCTAAATGCATTCGAGAGACCCGCGACAGTGGTATAGTTAGGATTTCCTAATTTCTGTTTCACTTGAGGACAAGTAAAATTCAGGTTTGGGGGTATTTGATGAGTGCCAAATATTGCATATTTATACACCTTTTTATTGGCATTTAACTCATCTTTTGTGCTCGAAATCGAGATATTATCCCAGTTACGTATTTTCTTTGTTTTCAAGAATAAATATTTGTACTAATTAATTTTGTGTTTTTAGGTAGTAAATAAAGCTCGGAGAAACTGAGGACCCAAAAGAGCAGATAATTGGAGACAAGCGTCTATGGAGCAGAAAGCCAAAGCCCGCGCACGCATCAGTTGCAACCCAACAAGGAGCAACCCATTAACAAGACATGGGCTTGAGCTAGCCAAGACCCGGACCATAACCCGGATCCAGCCCGTTCCATCTGAGCCGTGAGATCTCGCCCATCTGCATCCTACGGTCGCTCCAACCTTCCCATCGACCCTTCGCTGCAACCGCTTCACACCACAGACACCTATATCAACCCCTTAACCATCGACCAAATCCCCATTTCTCTTCTTCTTCTCCTCTCTCTTCACCCATACCAAAACCAGATAACACCCTACCTCCACCTCCTTCACCCATACCATGGCAGAACCACCTCCATCATCTCCTTACCCTGACAACAACAGCCGCACCACCTTCACCTCCTAATTGCTCTATATCTCTCTCATAGCTTCTTACCTAGAGGCTAAGTTTGAGATAGGAAGAACTAGGGTTAGGGTTTTGTCAACATGAGGGGACCATCATTTCAGAGCCGATTGAGCAGAGCTGACACTGATTCAGCGACGTGGGTGAGAGGGTATTCTCTTATTTTTCCAATTTGAAGCGAACTAGGGTTTTGAGTTTGCATGTATAAATAGAAGGGGTAGTGTGTTGTTAGAACTTATGCCTGGGCTAGCTAGAGCACCAATTGTAGTTGATTTGTATTTTGTTTTAATATGTTCTAATTTAGTTTACCAGGGTGTTGATGAAACCCACGATTTTCATGTCAAGCATATCTACATTAGATTTTATTCTTCTTTGTGTGATATTGTGAAGGATTAGTAGTTAACTAATGAAGCTTATGAGCTGTGATCAGGTATCTTGTAAGAAGACAGCTCATACTAGGGGTTAGTTAGCAAAACTAGTTAATAAACATCTAGTTTAGACTTTCATGGGAAAGCTCAAGAATATGGCTTAAGTTAGATTGCCTGCACATGAGATTAGAGGTGGATTCACCACCCTGGTGCTCTCCAACTTGTTATAATCTATTTTGCTGCCTTAGTTTAGAGTCACAATTCAACTCAGTCGCATCGACAACAAACCAAACATTTGTGTTACTTCTTAGAAATTAGTAGAGTAAAGCCTTAGATCAACATAACACTCCACAAGTCTCTGTGGGATCGACATGTGCTTGCCCTTGCCTCCAATAGGCCTGTGCACTTGCAGTAGACATAGTCGTAGGCATCCTTCCAAGCCTACCAAGGAAGTTCGTGTTACTCCTGAGCGCTCAAGAGAAAGGAATCAGCCATCCAATTTCATCACGCATGAAGATCTGGAACGACTTCTCCAAAATCAAGGCAAGGAAAACCCGGTGGACCTGCACCAGCACCAGCCTCCATATCCTCCTGATGTGCAAAGAGTTCCTCTCCCGAGAGGATACTCCTCTCCTCAGTTTTCCCTTTATGATGGTACTGGTAACGCTCGCGAACACATTTCTCGTTTTCTGGAGTCTTTGGGAGAGCACGAATACAACCACGTCCTTCGCCTGAAAGAGTTATCAAAGTCGCTTACTAGAAGAGCGTATACCTGGTATAACAACATCGCACCAAACAGCATATCAAACTGGTGTGAGATGGTCACCGCTTTCTACAAAAAGTATTTCTTCGTGTTTGAGCAAATCACTTTCTCAGACTTAGGAAGAATGTTTCAAAGAAACAACGAGCATCCAAATGATTTCGTCAAGAGATTCAGAATTCAAGCTTTGGATTGTCACGACCCAAATGTGACCGAACAACAACTGGTGGAATCGTGCATTAACTGTATGGTTCTCATCTATCGTGCTTTACTGGAAAACCCGTGCTTCCAGAAGTTCTTCGAACTCCATGAAGCTGCTAAGCGGTCGGCTATAACCGCACCAGTTCTTTTAGAAAGAACCAGACCGGCCAGAGGTGAGGATGCACGCGAAACTCGAGGAAACAAACGTCTCATCAACAAGCAATACAACACCGGTCCTTCTGTAAGCGTGGTAGGTGAAGGAGGAAAAAGAAAAG
This sequence comes from Papaver armeniacum, assembly GCA_023531295.1. Lineage (NCBI taxonomy): Eukaryota > Viridiplantae > Streptophyta > Magnoliopsida > Ranunculales > Papaveraceae > Papaver > Papaver armeniacum. Next base: position 44,443 of record JAJJWW010015733.1, on the reverse strand, counting down.
CTCTACCAACGGAGAAACAACCCAAGTGCGCAGCGCCGACGCAGACGACTCCACCCCGAAAAGCCGCGGCTAAGACTCCTGAAGCTGGAGATGCTGCTCCAGACTTTCCATTTCCAATAGATGAGGTCATTGAACTCCTGGAAGCATGGATTCAAGATGATGCCATCAATCTACCTCCTCTCAGACGTCCGCCAACTGAAGAAGAAACGGCGAGTCCCAAATATTATCGTTATCACAGATTTTTTAATCACCCAACCAGTGACTGCAACAAGTTGAAGCGCATTTTCAAAGAGAATGTGGATGTGGGAGAACTTCAATTAGGAAATGAAGGAGTTCACATAGATCCTCTTCCTGTCAGGAGCTGCATGATTTCTGGGGACTCTGTCCACAAGACTATGCAGTCTATGATGGAGCATTTATGTGAAATTTTGTATTTCTCTAAGGCGCAGCGCCAAGACATGTTCGGGGCTCTCAACCGTTTCGTATCAGGAAAGCTTCTATTTCCAATCAAGGAAGCCGCTCCCGAACCCCAATCCTTCCTGGGAAACGCGAGATATAACTGGGGACTCCTAACCATCGCTCGCTTGAAGGATTTCGAGTTTGACAACACACTAATTGATGTAGCGTCTGATTTTAATATTGTCACTGTCAAGACCCTGAAAGCTACAAAGATTTCAAAGAAGGAAGATGTTCATTACCCAACCATAATCAAAAATCCCGAAGGAGAATCTAGAGACGCTTACGGGTACATCGACCTCGAAATCAAGATAGGAGGCGCTCTAACACGCGGTAAGTTTCATATTGTGAAAGATTACCCGAACTATGATATGATTCTGGGGCGCTCGTGGGTGCATAACAACAAAGCAAAACTAGGGGTTTGTCCTTTGCTAGTGTCTATACCCGAAAGGATTTCCAACAAGCCGTCAAACCCCGAAGATTATCTGTTGTCGTATCAACAACTTTCCAATGTGACGCAATTACCTGGAGAGAGCCCGTCATCATACATTAGAAGATTCCAAACCCAAGTAAGTCTTATTGAACAAACTTTTTTGCAACCAGTCACTCCTCCTCCCGTTATGTCTCTAGGACTCGCTCCGATCGACAACCCAGTCGCCACTAGGAGATGTGAATGGGATGCTGGCCCTTTCAAACGCTTTGTCAAAAGTTTAGAAGATGTCTCGGTCAAATACGGTGAGTCCAAGGACCAATTAATTGTACAACTCCCAAATCCATTTCAAGTTGGAAATATGGTAGTGAAGGTGACCACGTTCCAAGTTGGAGATGTGACAGTAAAGGTGACCGCTCAGCCTGATTCACCTACAGAAAGGGAAGATAAGCCATACCTGGTGGCAGATGTTATTTTAGGAGGTTACTGCAAGCTCATCAATGCCGACAAACTAGAAGGCATAACAATTCACTCACGATGGCTCAAGCCTTTCAATACCTAAAATGTTGTGCTACCTTTTCCTCCAGCGTTCTTTTAGTATTTCCTCCAGCAATTTCCCCTTTCATGCAATATCTGTAATTCCTCCCAAATGATTGCACTGCCTGCATTCATAATTAGGGTTTCAAGTTAATCAAATATTTCCTTTTAGAAATCTTTTATTCCTGAATCATGACACACAAGTCTTGAGCAAGCCTAAACCCTCATCATTACCCGTCAGTTCAAACCAGAAAGACAAAACCCTAAAAAGAAACATCTCATATTTTTCACGAAACATTGAAGGAGTACACGCAGAAAGAAAAAGGGCAAAGGAATCTTGTGATTATTAGGGCAAGCACTTCGTACTCCGAAAAGCATTCTACTCCAATAATAAAGCGGCCTCTCGATCACCACACGGTTAGGCAGATTGTAACACTTTATCAGTTGGAGGACAGACAGGTTCGTGGTCAATCTCTGGTTTCCATTATTGCATCCCCTTCATTGTTTTTAGGGTTACATGCAATCATCATGAAGACAGTACACGGTCACATAAGGACGCATCATCGCTTATGAATGTCGCGTTCTCTTTGGTTGTATGACTCGATGAAGTGGAGAGATTCTATTGCAACCCTATTAGGAAATACTACAACTAGGGTTCCCATATATCGTGAATAAAAAAAAATATCATTCAATGAAAACCAGGCTCAGCCACAAAACTACTGAGTATAAGAAGAAAATGTCTACAAACTATGGAAAGTGCTCAACTATGAATAAAAGCAACAAAGGAAAATCTAGTCATTAGAGGGATCAGCAGTGTCTTTACTGGAGCTGTCATTGGAAACTGCTTCAACACCTTCATCACAAACCACTACTGCATCCTCTTTGGAAGCGGCATCGACTTCCCTCTTTGATGTTGTTTCAACGCCTCCCTCGACAGCTACTTCAATATTCCCTCCAGGAGACGCGCCGACATCTTCCTTGGAAGTTGTTTCAACATCTTCTCCAGATGCCTCTACCATGATCTCCTCAGCAGCCACTTTGGTGTTCCCTCCAACGGTTGCTTCAGTACCCTCCACGGAAGCTACTTCGATCTCTTCCTCAGGAACTGCCCGAACAGCCTTCTGAGGATGCTCCGGTTCGTCCACGTCAGAATCGATAATTATAATTCCGTCACGAATAGGGTAATCATACTTGTTTTCACTGGGAGGCCGCTCATGATCAATCCTTCGCCGCTTTAGCTGAGCTGCGAACCTTTCAGCTCTCGCGCTCGTCGGCTGAGATGCTTCATCGTGTCTCCATTTCTCCTCCATGCTAACTGAAGCCAGAAAGGTCTGAGTACGCTCCTGAACGATGCGTAGGTGCAGAAGAGACATGCCCTGTATGGCACGACCAACTTCGCGAAACGGGGAATCTATTTTGGCCATCACCTCCTCGAACGCATTAGCCTTGGGTTTGTCGACTTCAAAGCTCTTCTCTGGAGAAGTAAAAGAATAATCATCACAAGTAGTTCCCATCATATACTGCAAAAAGGGCGTTATGATCATATCAACATGCCGGTATATATAAAAAAAATCATTATCATCATCAATCAAATATCAAACCGCATAATGAACATGGAGCAATACCTGGAACGAAGAAGATAAGCAATTCTACGATGGGAGAAAGGCTCTAGCGTCTTCTTTATATTCCACAAATCAACAAGATCCCTGGAAGAAAATGAGTCTCTACTTGCCGTGTATAAAGGCTCCAGATGCGGGATAACAATCAAGTAGATACTTATCTATCTGAAGACAACTTACGTGCGCTGAAAGGAAACATATCTTACTCGAGAACCGAGCCGGACTCTATCCTGGTAATGTACGTCAAACTTCTCTTGTGAATTTCTTTGTATGTCACCATTTAGTGCCTACCCCGAAATAGCATCGCCATTACGTTCTAAGCAGGGGACTTAATGTTGATGGTGGTTTTCGGTTTAGGGCTAAAATCATGAAACCCTGTATTTTAATACATTGTCGTCCTGCAAAGGAACAAAAGCCATTTGGAAGTGATGAGTGCGTAAACCTTTTCACTTACATATGTATTGAGCAATTCAACATATTCATGAAATTTATCCAGAATGGTGCGTGAAGCAACAATCCCAGAAATTCTGTAAATTTAAACCTATTGCATTATTCGCTAATGCATGGCATGCCTAGTATTTTCCTATGCTTTGTTCCCAGCCGAACTCTCAATATTGGCATGACATGACGATTAACGTTCACTCTCAACGGAGTAGCATAAATCTCCCGAAGTGTCAGTATTGAGACCTGCATGAAATCACTCATATAGGCTACACCACCCTCTAACAAAGATATTAGCGTGTTAACACGCTATAATTGAAAGTTAGCACGATCAAACGCGTTCAAATTCCTTAAGGAAAATCTAGACTGTTTATATCAGTCTCAAAAATAATCATGGCCACACGATTTGGTCGCGCGATTTAACAAGCTTAGACTACTCCTAGCAGAACTAGGCAATCACCGTATCGACCACCGGCGGGCCCACTAGTGCCCTAGTCGATCGAACCCTATTTTGTTCATTCACAAGCGCTTCAAACATTAGCCCAAACATGGGTGTTCGCGCTACTTGTCCATTGCTCAAATGAGCTGAGACCGAGAGACCGACAAAAAGGGTCTCAAAACGTATCGCGTCCGTCCAACTTAGCCGGCCTAGTTGGACGGATTGGATCGCATCTCGAGCGATCAAAGAGGTGCCAACGTGTTCACCATTGGCCCAACTCCTCCCTTGGTCGATAGACCTGTCCACGGAAAAACCAGAGCGTATCAAATCACTTGCCCAAAGTAGGGTGAACGCGTTGTTTGAAAACCATAAAATTGCGTTTGCGGCAACGCCCTACTGTCGCAAATCAATCACGACCATCCATCTTCGCCGGCCTAGTTGAGAGGCTTAGGTTTAATTTTAGGCGACACTGAAGATGTCAGCGTGATCACCGTCGACCCACCTTTACACGTGACCGACCGGCCTGCTCGAACTAGCGTTTGATGCCTTGAATCGCTCGCCCAAAAATGGTTTGCCGGGCGGCCCCCTAAACCCTAAAGTTGCGGCAACGACAGTATGCAATTGCCGCAAATCATCTCGTCCATCCAACTTCGCCAGCCTAGTTGGATGGTGTAGATTTATTTTTAGAAAACTAGCAAAGTAGCATTGTGAACACCGGCCGTCCCTCCTCCATAGAGAGCGATCGACCAAGTGACAGCTCGACCATAGGGTCCTCAAACGATTACCCAAAGATGACCGGTCGTGCTGCTTTTAAGGCGCTCAATCCGTGACTGATTCGATCGAGCTCAAAAACAACGTTCCTTCTAACACATCGATTACTTTGAGATGCTTATTCGAAAGCGATACTTTACATACATCGATTATAAGCAATGCTTTATAAATATCGGTTTTACAAATAATTTGTTATTTAACCTAAAAGCACTATGTGCTGATTTTAGCGGCAAGTCACGTGACTTGACCCATTCACTCAAGACATCAAACATGTCACAAACTGGGGGATACTCACTAGGGTATTGGTCTGGCGGTTTACAGCGTGCGGCATGCAACGCGCCCATTACGAGAAAGTGTCAGGAAAGACGGACGGTGAACAGAGAGTAGTGGGTGAACGTGTGATCAGTCTTCCCTCATAACAGAAACATGAGGATCACCACCTTCCGCACAAACCCACTTCTCCACTACTTAACTTCCTCCACTTCCTAAGAGATCAGGGTGCGCTCAATGACTTGAATAAATAAGTTTTCAATCTATTTCGAAAGGAGAGAGGACGCAAGTGTTATCGACACAAGTATCCAGAAACCATTTTTCTGATACAAGTCATAAAACAGGCACACCTTCATAATTCAACATTTTTATCTCAAACACCTTCTTCGCTTCCCTCCCTAAGATCAACCCTTCTCCTTCACCTTGTGACCGAATTGAATCTGGAACGGCCATTTCTTGGTTTAGGCCAGAGTCTTACAGATTGATCTCTCGAATCTAAAGTACTCCCATGCAGTGCATTTGTTTAGGGTTTGAATTCGTTTCTCATCAACACACCCAAATTTACCAAAAACAACAGAATCAGTTTTTACCCCAAAACAGTTGCGTGTTCTGATCTTGCTGTTTCTATCGTATTGAGTACCATCTTCTCTAAGATTAGCTCGAGATTTAATCTCTGATAGGCAAGATAAAAAGTAGTCACAAACATCTTCGTCTCATCATTTGTGATTCCACAATATCTTGTTTCGCTATCATACGATTAAGATTAATGTGAGGTGATTGATATTTCTAGGCTGTTCTTTGGGAATATAAGTCAGGTATATCAATTGGTTCATGTTCACCTTGATTTATCAAAGGACGGAACAAAACTCATAGGTTTATCTGTGGGAGACAAATTAATCAATACAATAGACTTTTCTGTGTGAGACAGATTGGTTTATCAAGTCTTCGACTTTGGGTCGTAGCAACTCTTAGTTGTGGGTGAGATCACCTAAGGGAATCAAGTGCGTAGAATCCTGATGGGATTCGGAGACGTAAGGAGCGCAATTGTACCTTGATTAGTGTGAGATTGGTTAGGGCTCAACTACATTCCAGTGCGAAGTTAACTTGGAGTAGGCTAGTGTCTATAGCGGCTTAATACAATGTGGTGTTCAAATCTGGACTAGTTCCCCGGGTTTTTCTGCATTTGCGGTTTCCTCGTTTACAAAATTTCTGGTGTCTGTGTTATTTCTTTTCCGCATTATATTTGTTTATATAATTGAAATATCACAGGTTCTGTGTAGTTCAATCAATTAGATAATCCAACCTTTGGTTGTTGATATAAATTGATTGACACTTGAATATTGGTCTTTGGTACCGTTCACGTTGTTTCACATAATAATCAGGCTTGCGGATTTCTATATGTTTGATTTGTTGATTACATTTTAAAACAGAGATATAACTCTTTGATATACTTTTCTTAAGATTGAGTCTGACTGTATAGTTGATTCTCTTGAAAGTATATTGGAGTTAGTCCATACAGATTGTTAAGCGAAATATTGGGTGTGGTTGTTGTACCCCCGCTTTTTCAGTTGGGAAGAAATATAACAACCCCAGATACATGATAGTCCGATGCACGAGGAGGATCAACCGTAGTAAATAGAGCAAAGTCGGATGTGAAATCTAAGATGAAAGTAAAACCTGGGTGAAGCTTTATAAATACTCTACAAAACCAATGGAACAGGGGTTGGAAAATTAAGACAGAGGGAGATTGAGAAGGTAGGAGATGTAGATATAAAATCAACGACTATGTATTCTTTCCATTTCCCTTACTTGAAAGTGATCTGACTAGAAAGCCGAATTCAATACCCTCGTGGAGTAGGTATAACCGAACCACGTATATGCTTGTGCCATTTACAGTTACGCACTTACATTATCACATTAGTAAGTGTCGTATTACTTTTATCATACACCAACTTTTATCCACCTATGCAACGTGAATATTTCTTATGACCCTAAGATCTATTTTCGTAGTCTTTAGTATTAAAGCAATGTTCGTTTGAAACCCATAAGTTTTTGTATCTCAAGATTTTTGTCAATGTTAGATGACCAATACTATTTCTTGATTTCTAGTCTACTAAGTCAATTCTGTGACTATGTTAGAATTTGGTAGTTGAGTATCAGGCATCACCTTTGAAGATTGAAGATCGACGAAGACATTGGAGAACTTCTTTTACCAGGTATGTGAAAACTGAACCATTCTATTTTACTCACCAGCTTACCATTTTATCTATTCAGATTATGTCGCATGACTTCTAATAGATTTACAAAGAAAAAGTTCCGAGTCAAGCTTGTCTTGTTAAAAATCTCGAAATATGACTCAAGCATAGATGTAAGGTCCTTAACAATATTAGTTCGAAACATTTTATTGTTCGAGAATTAATTTGTGGATCAATTAAAAATCGCTCATATAAGTGATTTTATCATTCAAGAATGTTTCAAACATCATAAGAGAGGAATTCATGAACTTCTGATATTTTTTCTCAAGGTAGGTTGGCAAACCAGTTTGCAAGCCATAAATATCTTATTTTAAAAATACAGGGAAGGTTTGGTGGACCAGTTCACTAATCGCAAGTTTAGTCGGGAACACTTCACGAACCGTGGTGAACTAAATTTTGGCGATGGTATAAAAGGCTTAAGGTTGACGAACCCAGTTGGCGAACTGTTTCCATCCGAGTTCATAAACCGAGTACGATTGGCGAACCCAGTTCGCGAACAATATACATCTGAGTTCTCGACCTGATTACGGTTGGAGAACCCGGTTCACGAGTCATATCTCCCTGACTCGTGAACTTTAGCCTTACGGTTCACGAACTTTTTCACCAACTCTCCCTGTAGAATTTAGCAGATGCTCAAAGACTTGTTATTTTAATATGTTTAGCATTGCTCTGGCTCTCTTAAAAACTTCCAAGACTTCGCTGATCACTAAAACACTAATGTGTTTGCACCCTGATTAAAATCTTGAGTGTGTAAATGAACATCAACTTGCTTATAATTCGAAGACATATTTGCCAAATCAGAACGGTCATTATACACGTTTCCGTAGCCGAACTACTATGTATATTCTTCCATTATATTTTAAATATTGATTATCACATGTTTTAATTGAAATCATAATTAGAGTTTCGTCTAAACACGGAAAGTGTTTGCTTGATTCTCAAGTTATCTTAGTTTGAATTCTAAGCAACCCTTAGTCTTGAAAATCTATAGATAGATATGCTATTTGAACTGAAAATTCAATCCATGACACCTTGTGTCCTAGTTGATAGCTAGAGTCATCCTCTATGAACCTAGGTTTCATCTGGAAAATATAATTAGGTTTACGACTAAAAGACTTCGCTTTGGGGATTCGTGAAGCCAGGTCCGACTATCGTTACCTTGATAGTTTGTGTATCCTGATCTTGTTTTTCTTTTATCGAGGTTCTTGTAATCTGTTTCAGGCAAGATTGATAGATATCATAATTGTTCTCTTTATCCGAGACTTTTGTGATTCCTCGAGATAGATATATGAAAATTGATCTTAAGTGATATTTTAAAGATTGTTCTTGAGAGGTAGTAAAATATCCAGGCATCTTATCTAAGTGAGCGTAAGTGTTCTGGATTATAAGGTTTACTAGCTTTGTCTATTGCAAACAGATTTCCAAGCCTTGAAATTTAATCTATGTGTCAGAGGCGGATTAGTACCAAAAGTCTTCACTGAGGTTGAAGCAACTATTAGACTGTAAAGGACGTCAGCTAAGGGAATCAATTGTGTAGATCCTTGCGAGGTTCAAATGATGTAATGAGGGCAACTATAAATGAATTGCTTGGAGGGTAGGTTCAGTCTCAACTACATTCCATTCTGAAGTCTGATAGTAGGATAGTGTCTGTAGCGGCTTAATGTAGTTTGGTGTCCAATTCTTGACGAGGTTCCGGGGTTAATCTGCAGTTGCAGTTTCCTCGTTAGCAAAACTTGTGGTGTCTTTTTATTTCCTTTTCCATATTATATTGTTTATCTTTATAATTGAATTTACGCAAGTACGTACTCAATATTAGTAGATACATCCTGTTAGAGCATTGCTTGGTCGAACTCGCATGCGTTGCTATCTCAAGCATGTTTGTCAATGTTAGTGATCAAAACTATAAGTCTTGATTTCTAGCCTATTTCAGCTAAAGGTCTCGGACTAGGATAAAAAGTGTAGTTGAGCTCAAGACTCCATGGCAATCATCATACAAGACGAAGGACTACTCAAGGAACTGGTGGAACTTCATCGACTAAATGGTATGTGGAGACTTGAACTTATCTGTCACTCAAAAGTCTATTTACTCGATCTCCTACTCTTGAGACAAAAGTCGTTTTGATATATAGACTTTCATTATACACATTTCCTATTTCGAGCCGAGTTTAACTCGCCTATCTATTTCTCGAAATATGTGTTGGTAAGCTTTCGCTTTAGCCAAATATGTGTTGGAAACCTAATCCCCACACCTTACGTGTGATACTAGTTGCATAAGCTAGAGTCGATTCTCCTTTAACCTTTGGTTTTCTTCTTCTAAAACCATGTTAACGACTTAAAGACTTCATTGGGATTGTGAAGCCAGACCGATACTACTTTTCTTGTAGTTGTGTGATCTGATCTTGTTGTTTCTATCGTACGAGTATAATTGGAATAATTGGCTTGAGATTTATATCTCCGATAGGCAAGATAGAAAAGAAATCACAAACACTTCATCTCATCGTTTGTGATTCCGCAATACATTTTTTTGTTGCGTCGATTAAGATTATTGTGAGGTGATTGATAATACTAGGTTGTTCTTCGGGAATATAAGTCCGGGTTATCAATTGGTTCATGTTCACCTTGATTTATCAAAAGACGAAACAAAAACTCGTAGGTATATTCGTGGGAGACAGATTTATCTATTACCATAGACTTTTCTGTGTGATACATATTTTTTTATTAAAGTCTTCGACTTTGGGTCGTAGCAACTCTTAGTTGTGGGTGAGATCAACTAAGGGAATCAAGTACGTAGCATCCTGCTGGGATCAGAGACGTAGGAGCATAACTGTACCTTGGATCAGTGTGAGATTGGTTGGGGTTCAACTACAGTCCATACCGAAGTTAATTGGAGTAGGCTAGTGTCTGTAGCGGCTTAATACAGTGTGTGTTCAATCTGGACTAGGTCTTGGGGTTTTTCTGCATTTGCGGTTTCCTCGTTAAATTTTTTTTGGTGTCTGTGTTATTTGTATTCTGCATTATATTTGTTTATATAATTGAAATATCACAGGTTGTGCGTTGTTCAATCAATTAGAATATCCGGCCTTTTGGTTGTTGATTTAAATTGATTGACACTTGGATATTGGTCTTTGGTACCATCCAAGTTATCTATCCTTGATAAAGACTCGTAGATTTCTATTTGCTTGAGTAAAGATCAAATCGAGAGATTGAGATATAAACTCTTTGATATACTTTTCTTTAGATTGAGTCTGACTGTCTAGTTGATTATCTAGAAAGTATATTGGAGTTTGTCTATACAAATTGCTAAGCGAAATATTGGGTGTGGTTGTTGTACCCCCGCTTTTTCAATTGGTATCAGAGCAGGCAAACACGTTCAAGACCTTATAAGTCTGTGTTTGTAGCGATCTGAATCTATGGACAAAGGTGTTATCTCAATATACGCACTACCAGTCTTCGATGGATCAAATTACTCAGCGTGGAAAGTTTCTATGTGTGCTTATCTTCAAGCTCGTGATTTTCAAACCTGGGTACGTCTAGTTAAAGGCTATGATCCTCCGGTTAATACAAAAGGCGATGTATCCATACCTAAGGATGTTGGTAGTTATAGTCCCGAAGAATATCTTGCTGCAATACAGAACTCTGACGGATTAAATGATATCAGACAAGCCGCTACCCCAGACCTTCAACACTATATGTCTACTTGCACTAAGTCTAAAGATGCCTGGGATATCTTAGAAACTATTTTTGAAGACAATAGATATGTTTCTAAGAAGCATGCCATCGATGGAGGAAATAACCTCAACACCCTCTCCAAAAATACCTCTCTTGGAAAGGAAAAAATTCTTGATCCAAATTTTGTTCAAACCTTTGCATTCAATGTTGTTTCCGACACAAGTGAATCCTCTAACTTGTCTTGGGCTTACGAATGTTGTTCGAATGGTGATTGGTTCGATAAACCATTGATAACAGAAAGGATCAAGGATTTTGTAAAAAGAAGTATTAGATGTGATAAACATCTTCTGTCAGCTTTTGCTGCTAATGATTCTGTGAAAGGAAAATCTTTAAGTGTCAACGTTTTGAGTACGTCTGATAGATGTGATGAACCCGCAGCTCTTGTAGCAGAAACATCCACATACTCAAGGTCTGATTGAGAAATTGAGTCTGACACAAAGATTTTTGATTTCTTGAATAGAGAGGTTCTTCAAGAAAATCTTCAATTAAAAGCTTCATTGAAGAAACTAGAATCATTAATCCAGGTGAAAGATCTTGAGATAGACTGTCTTAATGATAAACTCACCAGAACCATTGCTCTAAAGGAAAAAGAGACTAATACTCTCAAGGATGATCTACAAAGATTATCTGAAAGTTCTGACAAAATCTCAGCAATGTTATTTGGTCAGAGATCCTTTGGAAACACAAATAGTTTAAGATTTAAAAGCAAGACTGCAGGTATTGTCAACCCCGTTGTTTCTCTTCATGAAAAAATAAAGGTTGACGGTTGTGATAAACAGAAGGCACTTCAACAAGACAAAGGATCCTTGATTTGTTCATTTTGTGGAAATGCGAATCATGTTCAAAGCACATGTTGGAGGTTAAATAGGAATAACAAAAGAATTTCCAGACTGCAAAAGAACATGCAAAAGATGAATCTGGATAACCAACATGGGTCACATAAAACCAATGCTTCCAGAATCAGAAGAGGTAGGAAATCTGTTTATACAACAAGCCTTGGTAAACAAGGGGAGCGTCTGGCTCACAATGTCTCTGTCTAATTCCAGAGACGTTCGCATCCTCATCTTTAACTTGAGAAAATGGGGTTTTGCGTCTTTGTAACTCAAGTAGTGTATTCATTTTTTTTGTTTTTTTTTTTAAAAAAAAAAAGTATTCTCCTAACAATACATATATTGAATTTGTAAACTATGGAAGACTTTTTCTTCTAGGGTTTAGACTTTTCACAAGTCTATTTAATACTTTTGTAGACTTTCTTTTTTCCCTAAAAGATACAGTTTCATGGCTCCTGTAAATAGAGGCACCACAAGCAGGGATGCACTCGAAGCAATTAATGCGTATCTGTGTAAAGGAATCTCTTCCTCAAGGGTAAAGAAAGTGAAGACTACAAAGTATGGAGAAGGTTGTTCCTTTAACTGCCTCTTGTCTTTTTATCAGCTTGATAATAACTTCAGAGGTTTGGTGAAAGATTTCATCAACAAAAGAAACAATTTAAAATCTCAAATTATTTCGTCTTTAGAAGAGATAGCTCACTATGAACAAATGTTGTCTCTTTCAAAGAACACCTTACGTGAGCTAAAAAGAAAACTTAGTGAGTTAACTGATATTTCTGAAGATTTGGAGGAATTGAAAGATTCCATAATCAATGGTTTTTTCAATAATAAGAAGGAATTATCAGTAGAGGCTCTGAGAAAAATCTATTGCGACTAGTAAGTCTTCGGATGAAATCTTCTATTTTTCTGTTTTTGTTAGAAGAGTAACTAGAGTTTGGAATATCCTTATTGTGATTACACATAGCTATGTCCAACGTTTTCATCTTCATGTTTTTAGATTTATTGATTTAAACTCTAAATTTGTTTGGAAGATGATTTTTGCAGTATTAATCTTTATGGTTTTATATATTGCAATTGTTATGGGATATTTGTGTTTGCGTCCGTGAACTATGATTGTCCCATATCTTGTCAAAAGTAAAGTATTTCATAAGTCGATATTCATATGTTGATAAAGGAATGAATGGACTTTTGACAAATACAAAAGTTAAGTTTATATTGTCAATTATTGACGCAAGATAGGTTAAAATCTTTTGTTTACAAGGATTATGTCTATTGTATGTCGTTATGCAAATAGTGATGGAAAATAGAATGAATCCTTGTGTATTCTGCAGTAGTTGATCTTCCCTGATCCATATTTTATGTATTACTGCGAGGCTCCGAAATGTGTCTTATGTTGAGCACTAAACAACCAAGTTGATTATTTTATGATTAGCCTTGTTGTTGTTCCGTAAGGTACTTTATGGCGAGCATTTTTTAACTAAATTAATCATCTTGTTTGGTTATTTAGTTATAACTCCATAAGTCTTCTTATGTTTTAGCATTTTTGACTGGGTTGATTATTTCATGATTAACTTAGTCATTGCTCCATAGATTCTCTTATGTCGAGTATGACCAATTAAATTGATTACTTATGTGTTTGGTTGTGTATTTCGATTAGCTTAATTATGGGTTCTCTTGCGATTAATCTAATTGAGTATTTTTGAGTCTCCATAAGTTCACTTGTGTTGAGCATTATCAATTAAATTAATCATGAACTTCTTGTGGTTAAATTTAATTGAGTATTTCAGATTCAAATTCATACTTGTATGTGATTTGTTGTGTCCAAAGAAATCCTTCTTTTCTTTCGAAATTAAGGTCGCTCTTGTTGTTCTTTCGGGAATGACATATTATGGGGGAGAGTTCTTTTTGAACTTGTCTTTAATTGCCAAATCTTTGTGGGGAGTGCGACTGTGGAATATTATAGGGGTTGTTTTGTATCTTTAAAACTCCTTGATGAATGCATTTAGCTTCGGCTTTATGATTGAATCTAAATAAGATGATATGTGTTTCTTTCTTTTGGTCATGAAATGTCTCTTTCGGAAATTTCATTAGGATCCCGTTCTTGTACCTTTGCCAATTTTATTGACAAAAAGGGGGAGAATTAATATGTAGTTCACACTACAAATACATATGGTTTTCGGATCATTATGAAAGGGGGAGTGGTTTCCATGTGAGATGGAGTATTGAAAAATGGGGAGTGATACATATCACCATAGTATTGTTGTTGAAATTGTGATACAATTGGACTTTGACGTTGTGTAATGATACTATGACACTGTATAACAATGATTGAGAACTCTTGTTTTCTTGTTGTTATAGCTACAGATTTACAACAACGATGATGCTAAACTTACAACCTTTGGGATCATTGGAGTACTTGGAAGTGACGAAGATTTCGAGTAATGTTGAAGATTAGACATGTGGAATAGGAGCTATAAAAGTTAATTTATTTATTTTTTGTATATCATATGTATTTTGTCACTAAAATTGACAAAGGGGGAGATTGTTAGAGCATTGCTCGGTCGAACTCGAATGCTTTGCTATCTCAAGCATGCTTGTCAATGTTAGTGATCAAAACTATAAGTCTTGATTTCTAGCCTATTTCAACTAAAGGTCTCAGACTAGGATAGAAAGTGTAGTTGAGCTCAAGACTCCATGGCAATCATCATACAAGACAAAGGACTACTCAAGGAACTGGTGGAACTTCATCGACTAAAAGGTATGTGGAGACTTGAACTTATCTGTCACTCAAAACTCTATTTACTCTATCTCCTACTCTTGAAACAAAAGTCGTTTTGATATATAGACTTTCATTATACACATTTTCTATTTCGAGCCGAGTTTAACTCGCCTATCTATTTATCGAAATATGTGTTGGTAAGCTTTCGCTTTAGCCAAATTCATCTTTACCTAGTGACGAAAGTCATGTTATGGAAATGAGAGTTTAGATTGAAATGGTATGTGAATAACGGATATATAACGTTCTCTTAGAATGTTTCAATGATTGAAATGAGAGTTTAGATTACATAACCATTGGTAGGATATAAGCATTGTTGTGGAAACACATATATGTATAAGTCCTTATTCCTTTGTTTGAGGGTGAAAACTGTTTCCGCTGTTTTTGGTAATTTAGGGTGCGTTGAATGAGAAACGAATCTAAACCCTAAACAAATGCACTGCACGGGAATGCTTTTAGGTTCGAGAAATCAATCTGTAAGACTCTGGCCTAAACCAAGAAATGGCCGTTCCAGATTCAATTCAGTCACAAGGTGAAGGAGAAGGGTTGATCTTAGGGAGGGAAGCGGAGAAAGTGTTTGAAATCAAAGTGTTGAAGGTGTGGTTGTTTATGACTTGCGTATCAGAAAATGGATTCTGGATACTTGTGTTGATAACACATGTGTTATGTCTTTCGAAATAGATTGAAAGTCTATTTATACAAGTCATTTGAGCGCAACCCTTGATCTCTTAGGAAGTGGAGGAAGTTAAGTAGTGGAGTAATGGAGTTGTGTAAGAGGTGGTGATCATTGCGTGATCACACCTTCACCCATTACTCCATCATGGTTAACCGTCCATCTTTTCCTAACACGCTCTCGTAATGGGCGCCTTACACGCCGCACGCTTTAAACCGCCAGACCAATACCCCAGTAATCATCCCCCAGTTTGTGACATGTTTGATGTCTCGAACGAGTGGGTCAAGTCGTGGGACCCGCCGCGGAGAATAGCATGGTGCTATTAGGTGAAACAACTAAGTTGTTTATGAGTCCGACATGAAACATCGTATGTGATGCATGTGAAGCATCGCATTTAAACAACTCAATATCGATGTGTATGAAGCATCATTATTTTAGAGCCTGATTGCATAAGTCGCGGATTGGCGTCTTAAAAGGAGGCATGATCGACCACCTTTGGGTGATCGTTTGAGAACCCTACGGTCAAGTCATCACTTGGTCGATCGCCTCATGTGGAAGAAGGATGGCCGATCTTCACAATGTTGCTTTGCTTGTTTTCTAAAAATAAATCTATACCATCCAACTAGGCTGGCGAAGTTGGATGGTCGTGATCGTTTGCGGCAGTTTCAAACTGCCATTGACGCAACTTTGGGGTTTAAGGGGCCGCGCGGCCAACCCTCTTTGGGCGAGCGATTTCGAGGTTTTGATGCTTGTCGTAAGTGCAACAAATTAATCAAGATATTTCTCACTAATTAACTGGTAATATAGCGGTAGTAAGAGATCATTCCCACATAAAGCTGTGTAATTGATAGATTATTTGATCAGCAAAATAAAGTAAAAGACAAGGAGATTGGTTTAAAGTAAAATGAAAAGAATAACAAATAAAAGAAAGATGATTAAGGAATCATTCGCCGTCACTGGAAATAAACTTAATAAAAGTACTTGTTTATTTCTTATAGAATTTCCATTGTCACCAACCGTAGAATAGCAATAAGCTCTGCTATCCCCGGAATTCTTGTTGCCACCGGATACGGAAGCGCTCGACTACCGGATTCTATCCATCTGAGCCACCATGAATAAGCTCTCAAGGTGTAACCCATCGAATGCATTAGTTTTTGTGAATTAGGTTGATCCTATCATCAGACGCAAAAGATCGGTCTGCTTACTAGTGTCATCTCTATACACAATTGCTTAACAGAATCCCTCTCTCAGCTTTTGCGATGTACTACTTGTGTATGGAATTGAGTGACTATTACACGTATTACCAACCCCAATACTAGTAGAAGAATTATCATTAGGTTAATTCAAATGGCCAGTTGAACAACCCAGTAATAATCTTAGGCACTAAAATTAATAGAGACAATCGACAAGAAAAATCAACTTAAAATAAACTTGTAAAAAGAATTAAAGTTTCATAAACCAGGACTTTGAAATCATCCGTAATCAGTAAAAGATTAGCTACACATGGATTTACTAAAACCCATAAAAAATATATGAAATAAGAAGAAGAAAATAACTTGATTTTCCCTTAAAGGGGTAAACCCTAGAATAAAATATAACCTCCTTTCTCTTCTTTTTCTCTCTCTATTTTTCTCTCCCAAAAGTTTTGTCTCTTCAAAGTTGTCGGATACCTGGCCTTATATAAGCTTTTCTACCGACCATATTCCCCGAATATTCCTTATTTGATAAGGATGCAAGGTCGGTTAGCACAGTTTTGAATAATTGGGAAACATATGCTGTTAATTCTGTGCGGCAGGGGGCTTCGTAATATGATGAACACAATGTGTGATTGGCTTATACTTCCTTGTAGGCCTACGTGTGTTCTCAGCAAATAATTATACGTCGAATTTGATGTAGGAAGCTGTACCGGATTCCCATTTCTTTACGCGTCAAATCATTTTATTTGCTCGGAAATCTTTTCCGATCATTATAAGTATCAACATCGACAAGCTAGGTTCTCCCATGTATTCTTGGATAAACATACCCATTAATGGCAACAGCATGAATCAAGCTCTGTCCATAGCCCAAGTCCAACACCATTCATCCTCCCGAGCTCAATACCACCCACAACATCGTCCTCTACTCCGACATGAGATTCATTCTCCCTGTCCGTCACTCGCTGTGTTTTAAAACTCGAGCTTAGCTCCTCCATGAACTTGCTCGATCTAGCCCTTTTTATCTTCACTGCCTTCTCCGTGTACCATACTTACCCTTTATCAACGGCAGCAAACACCCTTTAACGTTCTATGCCATCTTCGTGTCCTTCATGGATGAATCCATTCAAACGTCATTCGCTGCCAATGGCAGAGAACGTCATCACCACGGTTCATCTCGAGCATCTCTTCAAACTTCACCATCGATGATTCTTACTACCATGGTTGTCATCTTTTGTTCATCTCTTATCCGTCACAGCAAAGCCCGAGCATCACTGCTTCTTTGTTCGTCAATCGCCGGTGATACTCAAACTCCATCAACAGCTCCTTCTTACTCGATATCCAATGGTAGCAGCATCTCCATTCTTCTTTCCGAGCTTCAACTACAGTCACCAATCACCATCATCCATCATCTCTGCCAACAACTCCCTGAACTTTCCGGAAAATATTGAAGACGATGGTGGTGCCCTGAGATGATCATCGTGCGCCTTTAGCATGCTTTGAATTACGGCTTCCCCCCAAGTAAAAGTCCTGACTCCTCTTAGCAATTCCTTTGAAAATGGCAGCCCCTTAATAGATTGGATGCCCCTTAACGTACAGTAGGGGTGCCAATAGCACTTGCCCTATCAAATGACCATTTTGCCCTTTTTGCATTCCGAGTTCTTGTTTTGCTCATATTTTCTTCATACGAACTCAGAATGACTTCGTTCATTTGCCATTGACTTCATATTCTTGTCCTCTACGGAATAGTGACTAGAAATCCTCCATTTGAACGAGCTCCACTGGTTATTTGGCCCTTCTTCACTTGTAAACTTCACTTTTGTAGCTATTTCCACTTCTTTTAGGATGATTCACCTGATGAAAGACAAATACAAGAAAACAAGCGTAATATACAATAATTTGCAAGTATATAAGCAATTACTAGCATGGAACTGACACTAAATATATATGAATTATGCACTTATCAGGTTTCGATCGTCAGCTCGAGCAGGTCAGTCGGTCATACGTGAAGGTGGGCCGACAGTGATCACGTTGATGTCTTCAAGGCCGTTTGAGGTTAAATCTAAGCCACTCAAATCAGCTGGCAAAGATGAGTGGTCGAGATCAATATTCGGCAGTAATGCATTGCCGCAAAGTAATTTTAGGTTTTTTGAAACAGCGTGTTCACGCTTCTTTGGGCTGGCGTTTCGATGCGCTTTAGCCTTGCTATGAGCAAGTCGATCGACCACGTGTGGAGTTGGTTCGATGTTGAACGCGTTGGTATCTCCTTGATCATTTGAAACACGATCTAAGTCGTCCAATTAGGCTGGCGAAGTTGGATGGATGCGATTAATTAGCGACAGTTGTGTAATGCTGCTTATTCAATTTAGGGTTTTAGAGGCTACGCGATCACCCTCCTTGGGGCCGGCGTTTTAATGTGCTTTGGTCCTGTTGGGAACATGTCGATCGACCAAGGGAGAGCTTGGGCCGATGGTGAATACATCAACATCTCTTTGATCACTCATCCGACTAAGTTGGACGGACGTGATGCGTTTTGAGGCCGTTTTTTACGGTTTTAGCTCATTCGAGCTTTGCTCTTGCGCAGCGCCAACGCCCATGTTTAGGTCGGCATTTGAAGCGCTTGTGAATGGTCAACATGGGATTCAATCAACTAGATGACTAGTGGGCCCTCCGGTGGGCATGCTAGCACTTCCCTAATCACTCGTGGAGTAATCCAAGCCGTCCAACCAGGCTGGCAAAGTTGGACGACTTTTAAGATTGTTTTGGATAGTCTATGCTCGTTCGAGCTTCTTTCCACAGCGTGAGCACCCTACTTAGGGTTGGCGTTTGACAACACTGGGGATGTGTTTAGGCAAGGTCCGATCAGTTGGGGCGTTGGTGGGCCCACCGATGGTCATCATGATGGTTGCATATTTCCGCCAGGGCTTGGCCAGGCTTGTTGAATCGCGTGGCCAAATTATGTGGCCGTGATCGTTTCTTAGACTGATATGGACAGTCTAGATTTTCCTTAAGGAAATTAAACGCGTTTGATCTCACTAACTTTTAATTAAAAGGTGTGTGAACGCGCTGATCTCTTTGTCAGAGGGTGGTGTAGCCTATGTGAGTGTTTTCATACAGGTCTCAATACTGACACTTCGGGAGATTCATGCTACTCCGTTGCGAGCGAACATTTAATCATCATGTCATGCCAATATTGAGAGTTCGCTGGGGAACATAGCATAGGAAAACACTAGGCAAGTCATGCATTAGTGAATAATGCTGATAGAATTCACAGAATATTTGGGATTGTTGTTGCACGCACGATTCTGAGTGAATTTCATGAATTATATTGAATTGCTTCAAATAAAGCAAAGAGGTTTTCTGCACTCGTCACTTCTTAAACTGTTTTTCCTTTTGTAGGGTAACATCGCATCAAATGCTGGTTTTACAATTTTAGCCCTAAACTAAAATCCACCATCAACATCCTTGAACCAAAGTTTGCGAACTTTGTTGATCAAGAGAAACGGAATGTGGCGTGAGCCAAGTCCGCGAACTGGCGGAATTTCTCGACCCGAGAATTTCTGCTGGAGTTTGTGAACTCCTTCCGTGAGCTTAAGTCCGCGAACCCAGTCCGCTAACTTAAGTAGGTTATATCTAAAATCGGTTGTTCTTGAACTCATGTTTATATAAACTAAGGAATGCTTTTGAAAACCGTGGCTATAAAGTTCATGAACCTATTCGAGTGAATCAAACCATTTTTGCTTCGATTGCATCTTGTGTAGTTACATAAGATCTAAGCAATTGAACAACTCTCTAACTAGTTCATTTGAGTCATTTGAACTAGTTATGGTGAAGAAGAATATGGTTGATATGAAAGTGATCATATGGCTAACCATTTGGTTAACTATTGTTGAACCAACAAATGTTAATGTTTGGGAACGGTTACATAAACCCAAAATTGGACATTTCATTTTTGTGTAACAAGCTAAGGTTTCGATCCAACGGTTGAGAAATATTAGCTTGAATCTAATCAGGTTTTCATCTAACGGTGAATATTAAATGCTTTGTTACTAAGCTAACATTGATTGCAAACCCTGATTTGAAAGACTATATAAGGGAGAACTCTAGCAACTGGGAAACCTAATCCCCACACCTTACGTGTGATACTAGTTGCATAAGCTAGAGTCGATTCTCCTTTAACCTTTGGTTTTCTTCTTCTAAAACCAGGTTAACGACTTAAAGACTTCATTGGGATTGTGAATCCAGACCGATACTACTTTTCTTGTAGTTGTGTGATCTGATCTTGTTATTTCTATCGTACGAGTACAATTGGAATAATTGGCTTGAGATTTATATCTCCGATAGGCAAGATAGAAAAGAAATCACAAACACTTCGTCTCATCGTTTGTGATTCCGCAATACCTTTTCGCTGCGTCGATTAAGATTATCGTGAGGTGATTGATAATACTAGGTTGTTCTTCTGGAATATAAGTCTGGGTTATCAACTGGTTCCTGTTTACCTTGATTTATCAAAAGACGGAACAAAAACTCGTAGGTATATTCATGGGAGACGGATTTATCTATTACCGTAGACTTTTCTGTGTGATACAGATTTGTTTATTAAAGTCTTCAACTTTGGGTCGTAGCAACTCCTAGTTGTGGGTGAGATCAGCTAAGGGAATCAAGTACGTAGCATCCTGCTGGGATCAGAGACGTAGGAGCATAACTGTACCTTGGATCAATATGAGATTGGTTGTGGTTCAACTACAGTTCAGACTGAAGTTAATTGGAGTAGGCTAGTGTCTGTAGCGGCTTAATACAGTGTGTTCAATCTGGACTAGGTCTCGGGGTTTTTCTGCATTTGCGGTTTCCTCGTTAACAAAATTATGGTGTCTGTGTTATTTCTATTCCGCATTATATTTGTTTATATAATTGAAATATCACAGGTTGTGTGTTGTTCAATCAATTAGAATATCTGACCTTTTGGTTGTTGATTTAAATTGATTGACACTTGGATATTGGTCTTTGGTACCATCCAAGTTATCTCTCTTTGATAAAGACTCGCAGATTTCTATTTGCTTGAGTAAAGATCAAATCAAGAGATTGAGATATAAACTCTTTGATATACTTTTCTCTAGATTGAGTCTGAATGTCTAGTTGATTCTCTAGAAAGTATATTGGAGTTTGTCCATACAGATTGCTAAGCGAAATATTGGTTGTGGTTGTTGTACCCCCGCTTTTTCACATCCATACAATCATAATCGATTACGAGACTTGTTTTTTGTATAATTCGTATCTTGAAAGATAGATAACAAGTTTTATTACTTGGAAGAATTCTGATTAAATTATTTGGATACGACTAAATTGATCTTGGATATTAATTTTTAGTATCGTCCAAGTACTCTTCTTAACAATCAAGTTTACAGACTCCTTAGTTTACATTATTGATTGAGAAGAGATAGAGATATAAACTCTATATACATACTGTCAAGGATCATTAAGTTTGTATACTTGTAATTGCATTAAGTTTTCTCTATACATGTTGTCGAACGAAAAAGTTGGTGGTGTATTTGGTACCCTTGCGTTGTCAGTTGATATCAGAGCGTGCAAATACGGTTAGACCTAATGAGTTTGTGTTTGTATTTTGATCCTTAAAGCATATCCCGATGAGGCATTTGCATTGGAAGGTTTCTTTCATTCACCTGTAATGTACACTAGAGTTCCTTAAGGATTCTTCAGAAATTCTTATTTAGAAAACTGTTGTCGATTTCTCTAGATAGTTTCAATCCTGATGAAACCTCTAATCTCATAGTCGGGAATGAAGAATCTAAAGGAAAAATAGTTGTCCCTTTGACAAGGACAAAAGTTAAGAATATGTCCGTTAAGAGCATTAGGTCGTGCAGTACTCTTAAAGAATTGTCTATCAATTTGATTAAGGGATGCAATAAAGGTAAATCTAGAGACAAATATCTCTTTATAGCCATTAAATTAAAAATACTCTTGAATTCTTATACTGTTTTGTTATGATCATGAACAAAGTTAATTCCTCACATTGTTCCGACTCTAACAAGTTTTGTTTCAAGTATGGACAAATTGGACATGCCAAAAATCTTGCACATTTCCAAAAAAACAAAATTACAAATATGATGGCATCTTCCACATGTCAAGAACCTAAACTAGTTGATCACTTAATCAACAAGTAGGTAACTGAATGGAAGGTCTCAAGTGTGATAAAGAATTCTAACTCGTTTGATTATGCTTCAGATACAAGAGACAACGACTATCATTTTGAGATGGTTCGTGAGCATCATTTTGCTCACCCAAATTCTTTGTAACAAGAAATTGAAACCACCCCATCAAATATATAGATTGAGGTGGGGCAAGTAACAGATAAGTAAATTCTCATATGTGCTTTTGGTTTTTGCTTGTGATATGTCCGGTTAAATGTTTTGTCATGAAAATCATTAATATATTCTTACAAAGAAATATTAAAGGACTTCATATATCATGTTGATCTCTGGTCCGTAATTGTTGAACCGTCTGCATGATGAAAGCCATATGGGGTGTCACGACTATCTCTTTGAATATATTTTTGTTCTCGCTTAACAGATCATCGGATTATGTATCAATCAACCAAATCATAAATAGTGATTGAATTATTTTTATCGGTAAAGACTTATCAGTGAAGCTATGTGATGGACCGGAAAATTACGCCTGGCGCGCCTGGACGCGCGGGCCATAACTCTCCTGGTGCACCATGATGAAGCTACTTTCCGGGCCTTAGACCTAGGCAAATGCACGTCCAATTGCCATTGCAAGCATGCTTGTGGAGCATGATGCAACCAACTTAGCTCCCACACCGTTCCAACTCACCCTTGTTCTGCAAAGGGTTTAAAGCCTTGAAGGCTATGGCCGATGCACCTTACATGCATCACTGGCTTCCGAGTCTTTTCCAGGCATAAGACATGCCTTGGACTTGACCGTAGGCCATAAGAGGCCTAATTCCACTTCTTTACTTAACTTACTTTCGAGACCATGCCCAATGCGCCATTGGTACATGCCTAAGTCAAACTGCTTGATAGGAAGTATGAGCATCCAGGGAATGGAATGCAACTTGCCTCATCAATTTTGTCCATAATCATCTCTTGCATCGAGTTACCGATCCATATGATATGAGAGGCCAGTATGTCGCATTCATCTCACATCTAGATGATATGAGCGAAAAAATGCTAGACCGTCAATGATGCATCTCATTGCGGCTGCCTACGTACCCTTCCCTAAAGGGATCAAGCACATACCTTAGTTCATCCTCGAAGGGACAGAAGCTTAAGCCAACTCGTTTGCGAGTCCGTGGCCAAGCAATAATGGTAATGGCCTAGTCCGTATAGGTCGTTCCGTAAAAATGCATCCAAGTAATGCATAATTGGTCTGCGGCATGGCATAGTGATGCTCATGTTTAACACACTCCATTGGTAAGTCTACGCAGCTATAAATGAGGCTTAAGCATCATTTATACTCTCCCGGCTAAGCTATGAAGCTTACTTGGTGCATGGTCCGCATATGCACCTTCAACCAACTACCCCTCCCTATATATGTTAACTTGACATTTTTACAACTTAGATTAGGGGAACAAAAATCATTCATCAACTCCCATTTTTACTATTCATGGTCGTTGCCATATATTCCTGAATGACCGGCCAAGATGATTGTACATTCAGTTCTTCCTCACAGGACAATTCCAATGCCCGACCATGGTGGCTGAACATTTCCTGAGCCAGGTCCATTGAAGGGCCGTGATGGCTGTATTCTCGACTTTGGCCCATAGGCCACTCCAATAATGTCCAGCCGTGATGGCTGTATGTTGCCAAGGACTGCCAGCTCTGCTCTATTGCAATATTGGCCATAAGCCAATGGCCTGCATAATGCGTCGTTGTGGCGCTACTTTGTTCTAGGCCAACCACCCAACTGGCCTAATGCATCCTTTGATGCAAGATTGGCCTTTGGCCAATATAGCTTATTGTTAGAGCACTGCTCGGTCGAACTCGCAAGCGTTGCTATCTCAAGCTTGTTGGCAAGTTTAGTTGCCAAAACTATAAGTCTTGATTTCTAGTCTACTTATAGCTAAGTCTCGGATTATGATAGAAAGTGTAGTTGAGATTTAGACTTAACGACGTTCATCGATTGAAGACGAAGAACTACTAAGGGGAGCTTGTGGAACTTCATCAACAAAAGGTATGTGGAGATTTGAACTCATCTATCACTCAAAAGTCTATCTACTTTATCTCATATTTGAGACAAAAGTCGCATAGCTATATAAACTTCAATTATACACATTTGATATTTCAAGATGAGTTTAACTCGCTTATATATTTCTCGAAATAAGTGTTGGTAAGCTTTGGCTTTAACCAAGTTCATCTTATATTCTTGATGAAAGTCAAAAGATGATCATGTGAAAATCGCTTGGTAACATCTTACATGATTTGTGTGAGACAGTCATTTGATGTAGACTTGAAATGTTTCGTATTGATCATACAATGACTTGAAAATTGCTTTGAAGCTAATAGTTTGTGTGAGACAGCTATTCCCGTCTTCTAAGAATGTTTCAATGGTTGAAATGGGAGTTTAGAACAATTGGATTTAAGCATAGTATGCGTACTTGCATATATTTAATCCATGTTCGGGAACCATGGTATGCATACCCATATGCCTACTTGTTGGTTTGAGAAAGTCCGCGAACCTGGTATGCAAACCGGTACGCGTACTGGCGTAAGGTTCAGGTCCGAGAATTTCTGCTGAGTTTGGATGGTATGCGTACCAGTTCACGTATTGGCGAAACCCAAACTTAGTTCGGACATTTATATACATTTACCCGTATGCATACCTAAGTGGATGATGTTCTAAAATCGGTTTGTTTTGATGAACTAATACATTTATATAATAAGTAATGCAATCTTTTGCAAACCGTGGCTATAATGTTCATGACTTGATTCGAGTGAATCAAAATCTATTTTGCTTAGATTGTATCTTGTATACTTCTATGAGAATATAAACAATTGAACAACTCTAGAACTAGTTTCATTTGAGTTATTTGAACTAGTTATGATTAAGATGAATATGGTTGATATGGAAGTGTTCATATGGCTAACTTCGGTTAACTATTGTCGAGCCAACAAGGTGTACACATTTAGGTACGGTTACTCATATCTAAATGAAGGTACATTTCATTTGTGTATAACAAGCTAAGTTCGATCTAATAGTTGAAAGATATTAGCTCGAGTCAACTTAGGTTTTCATCTAACGGTGAATATTGAATGCTTTGTTACCAAGATAACATTAATTACAAACCTTGATTTGAAGACTATATAAAGGAGAACTCTAGCAACTGGGAAACCTAATCCCCACACCTCTTGTGTGTTACTAGTTGCTACTAGAGTCGATTTTCCTTTAACCTTAGGTTTTTCACGAAACCCTGTAGGTTAACGACTTGAAGACTTCATTGGAGGATAGTTAGACTCAATCTGAAAGGACTTACTCCAATATACTTTCTAGAGAATCAACTAGACAGTCAGACTCAATCTAGAGAAAAGTATATACAAGAGTTTATATCTCTATCTCTCAATTCAATCTGCAATCAGCAAATAGAAATTTGCGAGCCCGATTGAATACAAGAGAAGTAACTTGAACGGTACCAAAGACCAATGTTCAAGGATTAATCAATTTCAAACAACAACCAAAGGTTGGATTTCCTAATTGATCGATACAATGCACAACCTGTGATATTTCAATTATATAACAAAATATAATGCGGAAAACAAATTACACAGACACCAGAATTTTGTTAACGAGGAAAACCGCAAATGAAAAAAAAAACCGGGACCTAGTCCAGCTTTGAACACCATAATATATTAAGCCGCTACAGACACTAGCCTACTACCAATGAAGTTCGGACTAGACTGTAGTTGAATCCTAATCAATCTCACACTGATTCAAGGTATGGTTGCGAACCTCACGTCTCTGATCCCAGCAGGATACTACGCACTTGATTCCCTTAGTTGATCTCACCCACAACCAAGAGTTGCTACGACCCAAAGTCGAAGACTTGATAAACAAATTTGTCTCACACAAAAATGTTTATTGGAATAGATAAATCTGTCTCCCACATAAATACCTATGAGTTTTTGTTTCGGATTTTGATAAATCAAGGTGAACAAGAACCAATTGATAAACCTGTCTTATATTCCCGAAGAACAGCCTAGTATTATCAATCACCTTACAATAATCTTAATTGACTAGCGAAATAAGATATTATGGAATCACAAACGACGAGACGAAGGTGTTTGTGATTACTTTTTATCTTGCCTATCGGCGATATAAATCTCGAGCCAATTATTCCAATTGTACTCAACACGATAGAAACGGCAAGATCAGATCACGCAACTATAGAGAAAATAGTTGGGTCTGGCTTCACAATCCCAATGAAGTCTTCAAGTCGTTAACCTACAGGGTCTCGAGAGAAACCTAAGGTTAAAGGAGAATTGACTCTAGTTTATGCAACTAGTAACACACAGAAGTGTGGGGATTAGGTTTTCCCAATTGCTAGAGTTCTCCTTTATATAGTTTTCAAATCAGGGTTTGTAATCTAAGTTACCTTGGTAACAAAGCATTCAATATTCACCGTTAGATGAAAAACCTGATTCAACCAAGCTAATATCTTTCAACCGTTAGACCGAACTTATCTTATTACAAACAAATGAAATGCACCCTCATTTAGGTTTATGTAACCGTACCTAAACGTGTACACCATGTTGGCTCAACAATAGTTAACCGAAGTTAGCCATATGATCACTCTCATATCAACCTTATTCATCTTAACCATAACTAGTTCAGTTGAATCAAATGAAACTAGTTAAAGAGTTGTTCAATTGCTATATTCTCATAGAAGAATACAAGAACACAATTGAAGAAAAATCAGTTTGATTCACTCGAATCAATTCATGAACATTATAGCCACGGTTTGCAAAGATTGCATTCCTTATTATATAAATGTTTAAGTTTATGTACACAACCGATTTTAGAACTTTAACCTTCAAGCATGCAAACGTGTACGCATACTTGAAATACCCGGACCAAGATTGGGTTTCGCCAGTATGCAAACGGGTACGCGTACTTCCAATCCCAGCAGAAATATTCAGACATGAACCTTACGCCAGTCTACGAACGGGTGCGCATACTTAGGTTCCCGGATTTCTCAAGCCAACAGGTACGCGTACGGGTACGCATACTATGGTTCCCGGACATGGATTACATATGTGCAAGAGTACACAACATGTCATATCAAATAATGGTTAAGTGTTCTAAACTCTTATTTCAATCATTGAAACTTTCTTATAGGATGACAATAGTCGTTTTCACACACTATTAGCATCAAAGCAATTTTCAAGTTATTGAAATAATCATAACGAAACATTCCAAGTCTACACCAAATGATTGTATCACACAAACCATGTAAGATGTTACTCGGCAATTTTCACATGATCATCTTTTGACTTGCGTCAAGAATATAAGATGAACTTGGTTGAAGCGAAATCTTTGCCAACGCATATTCCGAGAAATATGTAAGCGAGATAAACTCAGCTCGAAATCTCAAATGTGTATAAATAGAAAAATATATCGTAACACGACTTATGTCTCAATATAGGAGATAGAGTAGAAATAGTTTTTCCAAGTGATAGATGAGTTTCAGTCTCCACATACCTTTTGTTTATGAAGTTCCACAAGCTCTCCTTAGTAGTTCTTCGTCTTCAAATGATTAACGCCGTGAAGTCTAAGGCTCAACTACACAATCTATGTCCTAGTCCGAGACATCTATAAGTAGACTTTCTTAAGCACTTCTAGGACTTCATTAATCACTAAAACACTAAATGTGTGTGCACCATGATTAAACTCTTAAGTGTTTAAATGAACATCAACTTACTTATAATTTGAAGGCATATTTGCCAAATCAGAGCGGTCATTATACACGATTCTGTAACGGGACCAACGTGTATATTCTTCTATTGTATTTTCAAGATTAATTCTCACACGTTTTAATTGAAATCATAATTAAAGTTTCATCTAAACAAAGAAAGTATTTTCTTGATTCTCAAGTTATCTTAGCTTGAATTTTAAGCAACCCTTAGTCTTGAAAATCTTAAAATAGAGATGCTCTTTCAACTAAGAAATTCAACCCCTGACACTTTTTATCCTAGTTGATAGCTAGAGTCGTCCTTTATGAACCTAGGTTTCCTCCGAGAAACATAATTAGGTTTACGACTAAAAGACTTCGCTTTGGGGATTCGTGAAGCCATGTCCGACTATCTGTACCTTGATAATTCGTGATCCCGGTCTTGCTTTACTGTTATCGAGGTTCTCGCAATCACTTTTAAGAAAGATAGATAGAAATCGCAAAGTTCGCTTCGTCTCAAACTTTGTAATTCTTCAAGATAGATATCTGAAAAATGATCTTAAGTGATTTTGAAGATTTATATTTGAAGATTGTTCTTGAGAGGTGGTAAAATATCCAGGCTTCTCATCCAAGTGAGTGTAAGTTTTTGGATTGTGAGGTTTGCCAACTTTGTCTATTGCAAACAGATTTCCAAGCCTTGATCTTTGGTTTAAAGGGAAATCAAATAGGTTTATCTGTTAGAAGCGGTATCTAAAGCCTTCAACGAGGTTGAAATAACTCTTAGGTTGTAAAGGAATTTAGCTAAGGGAATCAATTGTGTAGAACTTTACGAGGTTCAAGATACGTAAGGAGTGGTAGGCCTGGAAATGGGTTGATATTTATGCCTACGAGTGATAACCGCAAGTGCACGGCGTCTATCGGAGACGTGGCAAGTACGGGTCGAACCACGGAGACTTGTGGTGCTTATGTTGATTCTAAGGCTTGGCTCAACTGAATTCTACCAAGTGTGAGTGACAAAAGGTGGTTTTGTGCCGATACGGCTAAGTTGTAGTGAAGTGACTCTGAACTAAGGCAAAGGTTGTAACAGGATTGAAAAGAATACTAGGGTGATTGAATCAACCCACTAGTTCTAAGCTAAGGCACAACAATTTCTTATTATGTCTTGAACCTTCCCTTGAAGTCCTCAGGTGGATTTGTGGTTAGCTAATTCACTAACTCTCCCCTAGTATGGAGTGTCTTCTTACAGTACACTCCATCACAGGATTATCTGGTGGCTTAGCTAATTGCTGATCCTAATCATAATTTAAGCACATCAAGAATAATATGACACTGCATACATTAGCATAAGAAATAGGGGTTTCATCAACACCCTAGAAAGGAAATTAGAACATGATAAACTAAGTTACAACAGAAATTAAGCTGCTATTGACGCTCTGGCTAGCCCAGGCATGCCTCTAACATCCAATTACATCTCCTATTTATACATGCCAAAATATCCCAAAGACCAAACCCTAAATTTACTTTAAAATAGAAATTAAACACAAATTACTCTCACCCATACTTCTCTGAATCAGTGGTTGCCTCTGCTCACGCGTCTCTGACCTCTGAATCGACCATGCAAAGGGGTTTGGTGAAACCCTAACCCTAATTATCTCTAACCTAGCTTCTAGGTTGATAAGAAGCTATGAAAGAGATAATTGAGAGAGAGAGAGAGTGGCGGAGTAGGAGCTAGTGGTGATTGCGACGAAGAAGGGAGTGGTGGTGATGATGGTGGTGCGGCTGTATGGTCGGGGCGAGAAGGATGGGTTTTGCAGAGCTAGGGAAGAAGAAAGAGAAGAAAGAGAAGAAGAAGAGAGGAAATGGGTTTGTCGAATAGGGTATAGGGTGTTGGTCATTTTTCTGCAGAGCGGACGTATCGATGTTTGATGGGGAAGGCTGCAGGCGAGCGTGGGATTTAGCCGGAGAAGATCTCAACGGGCGAGGGAGACTTGGAGTGATCTGGTGTTGCACGGGAACAGCGAACTTCGATGTGAGTGGAGGCAGCGACCGTTGGATGTAGAAGATAGAAATCTCGACGGCTTGGAGTGGACGGGCTCGGATCCGGGTCGCGGGTCGGGTCTAGCTCAAGCCCATGTCTTGAGATGAGTTGCTACTTGTTGGGTTGCAACTTTGTTTCGCCTTGTGGCTTTGGCTTCTGCTCCATGGATGCTCGACTCCAATTCTTCGCTCTTTTGGCTCCTCAGTTTCTCCGAACTTTATTTATTACCTAAAAACACGAAATTAATTAATACAAATATTTATTCTTGAAAACAAATAAAATACAGAATCTGGGATAATATCTGGATTCTGAGCACAAAAGATGAGTAAAATGCCAATAAAAAGGTATATAAATATGCAATATTTGGCACTCATCAAATACCCCCAAACCTGAATTTTACTTGTCCTCAAGTGAAACAGAAATGAAGAAATCCTAAATATACCCCCCCGTCGCAGTCTCTCGAATGCATTTAGCGTATGCACTAAGCCTTTAAACCCCTAGGTGTCCCTAGTGGACGAGTTGTAGTCTCGTGAGGGTTTACAAGAGGTGTACCCACAAAACCTTCTCCAACTTCAGAGTGTAAAAGAGTCTCAAGCCTCCAAGAAGCTATGAGGACATAGAGTTTCTGCATGCTAGTAACAGGAAGTTAGAACTACCAAAGAACGCATTCTCATCCTTAAGAGTTGAGCGAGAAGTAACCATACCATATGAAAGAATTCGGGTTCGATTGTGATCATAAGCCTCGACTTCTGCCTCACCATTAGGGTTTTATGATAATTGCACTCAAAAAGATCGCTTTTTTAGTCTCTCATGTGTGCAGCAGGAATAAAGAGAGAAATCCCGCACACGTTGTAGGTAAGAAGGATAACCTTCCGAAATAAATTGGAGACTCCACAAAAGTGTGGACAAAAAGAATCTTTTTCTGATGATCTCTAAGGAAGGAAATCAACCATTAGCAAGGATGGAAGTACTCACTTACCTTCTCACCCGATCGGCCATTAATATCACTCTCTCATAAGACCATAGAAACGTCTTCAATCTTCGGTCTTCGGTCTTCAATAGCTGATGATGAACTTCTGAACTTCACACAAAAACTTGACAAACATACAATTTTTTGTTTTGTTTTGTTTTTTTTTTTTTTTTTTTTTTTTTTAACTTGGAATAAAAATAACAATAAAGCAATAAGACTCAATTTTTTACATTTGTCTTGATTTCACAAACTTCATTAATTCTCATCCTATTTTCGTTTTCTTTGTTGCACATAAACCTTGAACTATATCAACTTTTCTTTCAATATTCTGATGACGCTCCGCTTGCTGACGATGATGTGTTTCTATGGGTCTGTTGATTGAGAGAGAGTGATGCTAACTGCAAATCGATATTTAGAAGGAGTTTTCATCTTTAGACGTCACCCTCATGATTGACAAAAACTAGCACTCAAGAGATCAAAAGTAGTGCTGAAAATGGTGCGAAGTTGGGTAGCTCACCATTCCTACCCGGAATTGACGTACGGTGACACACACTCTAACAGCTTTTCTAGAAAGTTGCAAAAATTTGAAGGTTTGTGCCTCACTTGATGTAAAATGGGTAGTCTCCACTATGGGTGATCGCAATTCTACTACCGAATATCTAAACAACACCTAATTCGCCCTCCGGTATGGTTAAATCCAACTTTAACGCTCTAATCAACTAAGAAACCCGATTGCGTTTTCCAAAGTACTTCCAAATTCTGTTATTTCTCGAGACTCTCTGTATGTAAACATAGCTAGAAGCATGCTAGTGACTCTAAAATCTCTAAAAGTTGGAGGTTTTTACAAAAAGAGTTTTTTTTTTTTTTTTTTTTTTTTTTTTTTTTGAATAAAAGATTAAAAAGACTAAAAACTCTAAATGCAAATGCACCCCAAACCTAAATCAAACACTGTCCTCAATGTGTCAACAGATAGGAAAAATTTAAACAGTCACATACCATGAGAACTATGCTGAAAATAGAAAAGGGAAGAGATTACCGGATGTCGGCGGGAGCAAGGTTAGAGCTTCATTCGTTAAGGCTAGAATCCAACATTCTCAGCGGAGATCATATCGGATTAGCACAATATATGTACAAGAAGGCTCAACCGATTCAAGAAAGAAAGAAAAATTTAACAAGTCCTACTGGATTATATACAATGAAAATTCACCATAAACCAACAATCTAAAGAGTTGAGGATCAACCCAAAAGACGAAATATACAAACATCAACAAATTTTACACAAATATAATATGAGAGTGCAAGTAAGACTGTGTGTGGGAATGAGTTTCCCCCAAACCTAAACTTGTGAACGGTGTGTTTTTTGAGCACAAAATCTTGCAATTTTAAAGGTACATCATGCAAAAGGTCTAACTCAAAATGAGTTTTGCTAAGAACAGGCAGACATACACATTCCAACTGTGGTTCCTTAAAAGTGTTATACTTTGATGCAAAATAGTCCAAGAGGACTTGGGAGGCACAAAGTTCTAGGCCTAAACTGGGAACTCTCAGAAAAGTTGGTTTAAGATTTTTGTGACAAACTACACCTAGGTTTGGTGGAGGAGTTTCAATTTGTGACTCAGGAGAGAGATTAGGTACATCTAAGTTATTTTCATGTATAAAATCATTTGCACCATCACACACTTTCCTAAAGTCAGAAGAGGGTAAATCATGTTCACCTGCATAGAACAATTCATCAATCTCTAGGTCATACTCATCATCATTCTCATTCATAACATAACCAGGAGAGATATCATGCTGTAACCTAGGCATGGAGTTAGGCACATGCATTGAATCATCCGTGTCAACAGACAATTCCAATGTATTCCTAGGTCACAAACAGGTGGTATAGCATGCTCAATTCCACAGACAATTGCACAGGTTCCACATCAACATCACATGTATGAATATTAGAAGAAGCATCATTCATGGGGTTCACAGAAGAGACACTTAATGTCTCCAACCTAAAGATTCTACTATATTTTCAAAATACACATGCTCTTCATATTCATCATCATCATCATCATAGCAAAAATTCATCTCTCCATTCAAAATTGTAGTATTTTTAGTGTACTCATTTTCCTCTAGATTAGGTTCATATTCAAAGTGTTAGTTGCATGAGTAGGACTAGAAACACTATTTTCAAAATTATCGGGAATAACAGACATCCTATCATTTTGTAACTCAATCAGTTCCTTTGAAGAATCATAGTGAGTTGTTCTATTGAAGGAGAGTCTTCACTAGTGGGTATGCATTCCTCATATGGGTATTCATTGTATGGTTGTGCATGAGGTTCACTAGAGAAGGGAAATTCGACATGTTGCTATATGGATGGTCATGCATTGCATTCATTTCAAGCCTAGCATTTTGCTCCATGAGTGTTTCCATTATTGATTGCAAACTAGGAGTTGGGGAGTATAAAATTGTTCATCTCCCCACCGTGGTGAATGATGCATGTGTGCGGGTTGATTATGGTCCCAATGATTGCTAGCATAGTCACTTCTAGACAATTCGTACATTAGATTATCTTGGCTTTCCCTAGACGCCTAAAATCATGCAAAATATAACAGTTCTCATGAGGTGGTCTAAGCTACCACATAAGGTACAAACATACATTTTAGATTGCCTAGGGAATTAGATTCGACAGATTGCTCATGCAATTGCCTTTCTAAAGCGTATACTTGAGCTTCTAATTGATCGAGAAGTGATGACTGGTATGAGGAAAGTGTTCATTCTCAACCCGTGGTGGATGATGCATGTGCTCATAATGATTAGGGTATGTGAGGTCAAGGCCCCGAGAAGGCGCATAAAATTCCTAAAATCACTAAATGTGGGGAGTTCACTATGGTGAAGCCTGGGGAGTTCTAATGGATTTGTTTCCATCCCTGCATGCCCAAAATCCCGACATGATTTAGCACTCAAATTGAACTCAAAGCCCGGTTGTAGTGGGCTCTTTGGTTTATTGGGTTTCATTGGTTTAAGTTTGGTTTGTTGGGCTTTGGTTTGTTTGAAATGTACCCTGCAGGTTATGCAAAAGCCAAGTGGTCAGGGCTTCCCGGGCTCAATTTTGTTTTTGTAAGCTTTGGTTTATGTGGGAAGCCCCCAAGATTGTTGTGCAAAGCCCGGTTGTTGTGGGCTCAATTTTTGGTTTCAATGGGATTGCAAAGCTTCCTTTTTGGTTTGGTTTTAAATGGGCTCGTTTGTTGGAACCGGTTATATGCACCTGCCAGGCGAAACACGCCCCAATTGTTGGCTAGAACGAGCCCGGTGGTTGTGGGCTCAATGTTGACGACAGAGCCCAAGTACAGTGCAAGTTATGTGGGCTTAGTTGTTTTGGTTTCCAGGTTTGGTTTTGTGGGCTCGGCTCTTTGCCTGCACAGTTTGTGTGTAGAGACACAGCCAGTAGTTGGCTTC
Organism: Papaver armeniacum; assembly: GCA_023531295.1. Lineage (NCBI taxonomy): Eukaryota > Viridiplantae > Streptophyta > Magnoliopsida > Ranunculales > Papaveraceae > Papaver > Papaver armeniacum. The sequence goes on along the minus strand of JAJJWW010015733.1, from coordinate 9,643 downwards.
GAGTTGTGTGCAGCCCACTAGTTACGTGCACAAATGAACACAACTATTTGCAACTCGGCTCTCGGTGCAACTCACAAAGACAAACTAGAACATCACAAATTCACACAAAATGGTACAACATAGTTTATGTGCTCGAACAGATATGCTCAACACCGCCTGAATAGTCACACTCACACTTAACAAACACTTACTCAAATGCCTCACACATTGCGGAAAGCCGAATCACAACAAATTGTGGAAACTGATGCTCACACCGTTAACGCCAACAAGGTCAGTTGACCTCGGGCCATAGATTAAGCACATGGAAGTACATATATTGGCGGGGTCTTTGGTAAGTGAATATGATCAACAAATTAGCACCCGATTCAGGGGTTTAGCGAGGGCTCAAGCATGCATTCGAGGTTATGCTCAGATTATGCTTAGAGTTGGTTATGCTATGGGTTGTCTGAGTCAACTGGGATAGTTGGTATCAACCAGCCCAGTTGATGTCACACAAAAATTGTAGCAGATTCAGGGGTCTGGCACAACTTGGCTCACCAGTTGCAGGGGCTGGACTGAGCACACAGGGCAAATGTAGACTAAGGGTTTTAGCACAGAAATAGTAATACACCGCACAGGTTGGCAGGTTTGGTTGATGACAACTATCAGTTGACTTCAGCTAGGCTTGTAGCCAAGGCTCAGAGCAGATGGAAGCTCAAGTCACATAACCTACCAGTGCAAAGATTTCAGGGTGTGAGAAACACCTAACATAGGTTTTATCATGCAATCAAAGCTCAGTATTCACACAAGTTGGCCACATATAAGTTAGGCATAAATCGAGGCAATAATAGCTCACAACAACAGATGTTCTGCACTATTTTTTTTTAGTCATGCATAGATCCACGCATGCAGTCAGGGTTGTGCTCAGTTGTCACAGATTCATATGCGCAAACCCTAGATATTGCAGAGTATCTAGCCTATCAGGTGAACCAGTCTTGGTATCCAACACAGGTTGGCTAATTAACAAGCATGCAGTCAGGGCAGTACTCTGCTTGCACACAGATCATACAGGTATAGAGTATAAAAGGTTTGAGAATGACCAACTTGCTTTAGCCACAGTGGCTGTATTGCTCAGCTCCTTGTCTTTCCCTGGGGTTGCTCAGCTGCTGTTACAGCTTTTGTAGGCACCTGTGAACTCAAGAGAGAAGATCAGTTCTCAGAAATGTACAGATGAAGCAAAGGATTTGAATTTTAACACTGGCACATGCATTGAGAGTATCTTGACTGTCACAGGGGATTTTTCAGGGGTGATAAGATAAGTTCTTTGGACCGAATGGGAACAAAAGTTACAATTAACACTTAGAGTCAAAGGTACCGAGGCTTATAAAGCCCTAGCTCGGATGAAAAGAAAATAAGATGCAAATGAGATGGATTAAATGCAAAAATACATGGATTATGCTAGGCTACACTACAAGGTAATGAAATATGCACTAGATGATACAACAATAGAAAACTAACAACTTAAGAAAAAATCAAAAATTTCAAAAGAAAATCTTAAGCTCACTGAGTGGAGATAGGCAGTGGTGACAAACTAAAGATGCAGGCTAAAAGTATGAGAATGCAAATGGAGTTAAGATAAACTAAAATGCAACAATATGCAAATGCAGAAAAAGAAACTAGCAACTAAGTTACATTAAAACAGAACTAAAAGCAATGATTCAAAGTGAATATGTACAGGGAAGAATTGAAAATCAGTGAAACAGCAATGGATCAACAGGGCACACGCCAAGTCCCCGGCAACGGCGCCAAAAACTTGGTAGGCCTGGAAATGGGTTGATATTTATGCCTACGAGTGATAACCGCAAGTGCACGGCGTCTATCGGAGACGTGGCAAGTACGGGTCGAACCACGAGACTTGTGGTGCTTATGTTGATTCTAAGGCTTGGCTCAACCGAATTCTAGCAAGTGTGAGTGACAACAGGGTGGTTTTGTGCCGATACGGCTAAGTTGTAGTGAAGTGACTCGAACTAAGGCAAAGGTTGTAATAGGATTGAAAAGAATACTAGGGTGATTGAATCAACCCACTAGTTCTAAGCTAAGGCACAACAATTTCTTATTATGTCTTGAACCTTCCCCTTGAAGGCCTCGGGTGGATTTGTGGTTAGCTAATTCACTAACTCTCCCCTAGTATGGAGTGTCTTCTTACAAAGACACTCCATCACAGATTATCTCGGTGGCTTAGCTAATTGCCGATCCTAATCATAATTTAAGCACATCAAGAATAATATGACACTTTGCATACATTAGCATAAGAAATAGGGGTTTCATCAACACCCTAGAAAGGAAATTAGAACATGATAAACTAAGTTACAACAGAAATTAAGCTGCTATTGACGCTCTGGCTAGCCCAGGCATGCCTCTAACACCCAATTACATCTCCTATTTATACATGCCAAAATATCCCAAAGACCAAACCCTAAATTTACTTTAAAATAGAAATTAAACACAAATTACTCTCACCCATACTTCTACGAATCGGTGGTTGCCTCTCGTCACGCGTCTCGACCTCCGAATCGACCATGCAAAGGGGTTTGGTGAAACCCTACCCTAATTATCTCTAACCTAGCTTCTAGGTTGATAAGAAGCTATGAAAGAGATAATTGAGAGAGAGAGAGTGGCGGAGTAGGAGCTAGTGGTGATTGCGACAGAAGAAGGAGTGGTGGTGATGATGGTGGTGCGGCTCTGCATGGTCGGGCGGAGAAGGATGGGTTTTGCGAGCTAGGGAAGAAGAAAGAGAAGAAGAAGAGAGGAAATGGGTTTGTCGAATAGGGTATAGGGTGTTGGTCATTTTGCTGCAGAGCGGACGTATCGATGTTTGATGGGGAAGCTGCAGCGAGCGTGGGATTTAGCTGGAGAAGATCTAAACGACTGAGGGAGACTTGGAGTGATCTGGTGTTGCACGGGAACAGCGAACTTCGATGTGAGTGGAGGCAGCGACCGTTGGATGTAGAAGATAGAAATCTCGACGGCTTGGAGTGGACGGGCTCGTATCCGGTCGCGGTCGGGTCTAGCTCAAGCCCATGTCTTGAGATGAGTTGCTACTTGTTGGGTTGCAACTGTTTGCGCTAGCTTTGGCTTTCTGCTCCATGGATGCTCGACTCAATTCTTCGCTCTTTTGGCTCCTCGGTTTCCGAACTTTATTTATTACCTAAAAACACGAAATTAATTAATACAAATATTTATTCTTGAAAACAAATAAAATACAGAATCTGGGATAATATCTGGATTCTGAGCACAAAAGATGAGTAAAATGCCAATAAAAAGGTATATAAATATGCAATATTTGGCACTCATCAAGGAGCGCGACTGTAACTGAATTGCTTTGAAGGTGGATTCAGTTTCAACTACATTCCAGTCCGAAGTCTAATAGTAGGCTAGTGTCCGTAGCGGCTTAATAAAGTTTGGTATTTAAATCTGGACGAGGTTCCGAGGTTAATCTGAAGTTGCGGTTTCCTCACTAACAAAACTTCTAGTGTCTTGTTTTTTTTACTTCCCCGCATTATATTATTTATCTTTATAATTGGATTTATGCAAGTAGTACATATTCAATCTTAGTAGATACATCCATACAATCATAGTCGATCACGAGGCTTGTTTTTTGTAAATTTTGTATCTTGAAAGATAGATAATAAGTTTTATTATTTAGAAGAATTCCAATTAGATTATTAGGATGCGACTAGATTGATCTTAGATATTGATTTTTGGGGTCGTCCAAGTACTCTTTTTAACGATCAGGTTCACAGACTCCTTAATCTATATTACTGATTGAGAAGAGATAAAGATATAAACTCTATATACACATTGTCAAAGAACATTAAGTTGGTCTACTTGCAATTGTATTAGGTTTTGCCAATACATGTTGCCAAACAAAAAAGTTGGTGGTGTATTTGGTATTCTCACGTTCTCATTTAGTATTCACAATTTGGCGCTAAAAACATGGATTTACGTCTCGGTAAAAGATTTATATTTCCACTAACACCTTTCATCTTTCGCCTTTTTGAGTTTTGCATTTAATTTTCCCAAAGAAATGGGAAAATGATTATTGTCACTGTAATTCAAGTGGATTTATACGGATCCTACACTATACTATAGTACTGTATCAAATTTAGATCTCACAAAATGTTGAGTTCCCGATCTCAAAAAGTAGTATTATTCAAATCCACGGGTTTAAAATCATAATTTAGATTTTTGCTTTAAAAGGATAAATATAAGTTTACACATGGTTTATCCCGAATCAAAGGACTTTTTTTGTATAAGTTTTCAACACCTTTAGATTTTTGAGTTTTGCATTTAATTTTCCCAAAGAAATGGGAAAATGATTAATATAAGTTTTCAGGATTTATACGGATCCTACACTATACTATAGAGTTCAACTTTAGATCTCATGTTGAGTTCCCGATCTCAAAAAGTCAAACTGAATCATAATCCACGACTTTTTTAGATTTTTGCTTTAAAAAGGATAAATATAAGTTTAGAAAAATCCCTTATCAAAGGACTTTTTTTGTATAAGTAGAAAATTTACCCTCAAACTATTTATGGTTTGACAACAACCAAATGTAATTCATCTAAATATTTTATATTAAAATACTCGGCGGAAAACTAGTGATTAAAATGTGTCATAACTAGACACGCCATACACCTGACCCTTTTAAAACATTTGTTTTAAAAATACAATAGATCCGTGAAAACCATTAATATTCCACGAGCTTTACAACGTTTTTCAACAAACATATTGAATATGGATATGTTTGTCATTGAAGTGTGTTTACTTCTTTATGATTCGTATTCTTTTGATAAAATTAACCGAAAGAAAGTTACAAATTATATATTTACCATAGACGACTTTTGTTTATACACCAACTCAGCATAACGTTGCATTTCAACGACTAACAACATCTCCTTTGTATATCTATTTTCGCTCTCTATTCGTTACATGCAGAATATGGACAACTCAAAAGACGTCGCAACCAAAAAAATAAAAAAACAAGACTAATGATCAAAACATGGATGCAAAGTCCTATGAAGTACATGCGATGTCGATAGTAATGACGCACAGTCAATTAGGAAAAAAATTCAACGCAACAAACAAGGAAAAGGATACAATAAAGCATAGCGGTGCACCAACAAAAGCCACGCCCAACTCGACATCAATAATTAGGGCTGCAGCAGCAGAGGCAAAAGCACTCAGACAAGCATCCATAGCAACAACAGTCTTGGAAAACGGTAAAAAGATAAAAAAAAAATCAAACTTTTTCTAACATGTGAACGAAATACCGATCGAATGAATAGTTGGACCAAGAACAAGCATCTCGTTTCCATACTTGCAGACCCTCCCTGAAGGATTAATAGGACAATTACCAGGGTGAGAAGTGTTGAATGAGATCCACAATCAACGAAAAGAGTTACCCGATCATCTACCACCACAAATTTAGAAGTCGTCGATGCTAACAACATAAGAGAAAGAGACCAGGTCGCACGAGGAATGCCACATAATGAATCAAACCCATTGGTACATATAGCGGCGAACCTCGACAAGTTGCACAAGATTCAAAATGCCTATGCTGATGCAGTAACTCTTTTGGCATACGAGAGTTAGTAGCTGACAGAAAGGTTAGTGTGCGAAGCAGAAGGCTCCCGCCAATGAGTGGCTGAGGTGTGTTGCAACACATCAAAATTATTTATACTTTCTTACTACTGGATATTTATGACGAAGCAAAAGTAAGGACCATTCTGACAGATTGGTCTAGGTTGTCGTTTGTTTCAATTTTTTCTTATGTAAAGTTGTAAACCAAGGGGGGATTTTCTGATTTCCATATAAACTAAACTAAACTAAACTAAAGACTAACAAGCAAAAGTAAACATGTTGCCCATTAGAGATACGTAGCCATTGATTAAGGATATAGTCTTCATTCACAAACATGTTCTTATCTTAATGACTAAAATTGATATTTAATCTAATTTTATCAAAATCCCTATAGTTGCATCATCATCAACATGAAAATCTATATTAGCTCTCTGAAACTCTTTTGCCCAGCTGACTACTAGTTCAAGTTCTTTTCTCGCACAGTTTCTGCTACATCCATAGTTTGTGAAGTTCCTTGCTCCCACACAGTTTCCTAAGAAGGACACAACAATAAAGACAAAAATATGATTGGCATTTGTTTCCATGTTTTAAGAAGAGACCATGAAGGTTATGCCACATTACTCCTTATGATGTCTTGTATTCTTTTCCACAATATCCTGATTATTTCTTTGGTAATAGAGATCGTTGAGTCATGATTATGCACGACTCTGTCAAAAGAACAAATGTGTTGTGCAATGTTGTTGGCAGTAATCTCAGCAGATGAGGAGATTTTCCAGAACACTAAATCACACCTTGCTTTCCAAATAAACCCACAAGTAGTGGCATCGATATGAATCCAGCTTATGAGGGGATTCATTTGGAGGAACCAGGTGTTGATCCATTCTTGAAAAAAAGTTATCCCCTCTAAAGACATGATGGTCTGCACCAATAACTGAGACCAAACATAAGAAGTATAAGAACAAAACATCAGGGTATGAGATATGTCTTCAACATCACTTTTGCACAGATGGCAGATGCGATTAATATAGCCGGGATGCTTGCAGTCTTGGCATTGGTGGGAAGGATACATTTTCATTTGAACATTTGGATGAAAAAAAATGTCAAGTTTTCTTTCTAGGCAGAATTATGAGTATCATCATCTTTATACTTATCTTGAATTTTATTGTTGTACGAAGATTCAACAGGGAACTCCTCTCTGTCACTCAAAACTCCATATTATGGTATCCTTTTCTTGAAGATCGAAGGAGTGGCATAGATACACTAAAATCATGTGATATGTCCATATAACCTCATCATTAACGTGTTTGCGCTACAAGGTCATCAGTGAAGTAGGATATGATGTTGGGTACTTAGACAATGGGCCTAAGAACAGCAGAAGTTGCATAAGTGTTTGGGCCCAAAATTCGGTCGTAATCCAAAACTGACGCCCTAAACCCTCATCGCCTCCCATATAAAGTAACACCATAGAAACCCTAGTTTGTTTCATTTTCCTCTCTCACAGGTTCGTTCTCTGTCTCCTCTCTACTCTTCTCTTACTGCAGCTTGACTGCCGCATAGTTTCTGGGTTTGCGATATTTCTCGTAGATTAATAAAAGGTTTCAAGATTAGTTGAACTAGATCTGCTTCTGATAACACCAGTTCTATAATCACTGTCAATCCGTTCTTTGTTTTCGATCTAGAATCGTTCTTCTTTGTGTCATCTGCTGTTACTAATCTGTTTATTTGTCTGATTTTGGTTACAGGGTTGAAGTTTGTACCAGGAAAATAACCATGAGGTATGTTTATAAGATCCATCTCTGAGTTTTACAGTTCGATATTCTGTGATTCGTTGTATGCGCTCAGTCTTTGTGATTCACTAGTTAGTTTTTTTTTTATATTGTATTATCGTTTTAATTTGGTTAGTGGCTTTGTATTCTAAGCCACCTATCTCATGTCAGTACTATATTCAATAGGTTGTGGTTTTCTTGCTGTTCTTTGAAGCCTAAAACCCTTGTATTACGGTCCTCAATATATTAGGCTGATTAGAAAAGCTCCCTAGTTTGACATTTTGATCCCTTAAATGTGTTATTTACATGTTTGCTGTTGGTATGCTGAGTCTCTATCTGTACATGTAAATAATCTAAAAAGTTGCATCTGGCCCCATTCTAGGTTTACAACGATACTAAGTTTTGCAATTTAGTACTACAAATTGTAAATAAGGTTTTTATTTTATGTTTCCCTACGGTGAATGATAGTTGTTATGTTGTTCCTTCTAGAGACAGTATATTTGGGAGTTGAGTTGAGTTATCCTTAAATGTTTACCTAAGTTGATTCTTTTACTTATTGTAGTAAGCTTCAGAGTGAAGTGTTGAGGGAAGCAATCTCCCAGATCAATACTGAAGCTACCACTAAGAAGCGAAAGTTCACCGAGACAGTGGAACTTCAGATTGGTCTTAAGAACTATGACCCTCAAAAGGACAAGCGTTTCAGTGGTTCAGTGAAGTTGCCACATATTCCCCGCCCTAAGATGAAAGTCTGTATGCTTGGAGATGCTCAGCATGTTGAGGAGGTGAGCTTTGCTCTTTAAACCCATTACTTGTTTATATAGTATATTGAATTCATTAATCTGATAAGCAGAGTTTGTGCTGATCAGGATATTATATGATTATGTGTCTGATAGGAATAATAACAGCTTCGTTACATGTTAATAGACCCTGAAAGGGACAACAATCTCTGAGTATTCAATCACGCATACCTTGGGGACGAGTCTCTCTAGAAACTGATTTAGGGTCTTATATAAACTGACATCTCAGAAAGCCATTGCTCTGTCTTAATCAGCTTATGGCTCGCTATGATGGCTACATCTTCATGTTGTTATTTTGTTAATTATTTGCTTGAGTTCTCAAACTCTCAAGTTACCAAGGCCACATTGGTGAGAGTTGACCAAATTGTTTCTGCCTCTTGTATTAATAGTACTTTGTTACTTTTGATTACAGGCTCAGAAGATTGGTCTCGAGTACATGGATGTTGAAGGTCTTAAGAAGCTTAACAAGAACAAGAAGTTGGTCAAGAAGCTTGCAAAGAAGTTCCATGCTTTTCTAGCCTCAGAAGCTGTTATCAAGCAAATTCCCCGTCTTCTTGGACCTGGTCTTAACAAGGCAGGCATGTTTTTGTACCAAGAACTGTGGACTTAATAAATTGTTTCTGCTGCTTTGTCTCGCCTTTTTGTTATTGTGCTCTTGTTTACTAGGAATTTGCCAACATAGTCATTGCTAATTGTGTTTTTTTAATGCTATGAAATGCAGGTAAGTTCCCAACTCTTGTGACTCATCAAGAGTCATTGGAGGCCAAGGTGAATGAAACCAAGGCTATGGTTAAGTTTCAATTGAAGAAAGTGCTCTGTATGGGTGTTGCTGTTGGTAACCTTGGCATGGAGGAGAAGCAGATCTTCCAGAACGTTCAGCTTAGTGTCAACTTTCTAGTATCATTGTTGAAGAAGAATTGGCAAAATGTGAGTTCTTTTAGCTTTTTTTGTTGGTGGTTTTGAATCTTCTACATAGTATGATTTTCATGGTTAGTGGCGTCATATATGTACATAGTTGGGGCATTTGTCATAGTTAGCAGCTCTTTATCAAGGTCATCATCAATTGGTCTGCCATTTCTGAGAGTATATCTCTGTCAAATTTTGATTGTTTTTTTGTTTGTTGTTTGTTGAATGTAGGTGAGGTGCTTGTACTTGAAGAGTACCATGGGAAAGCCAGTCCGCATCTTCTAAGCATTACATTTCTATAATTGTAAGGGCAATTCCTACACGCTCTTCATGTTTCGTGAGATCCCTGGAGGGTTAGAGTAGGGAATGCCCTGAGAGTCCCGAGAGTCTGTAACCAGATATAGGTAGTAACTGTTTGCATGAGTAGTGGACTTTTTCTGAAAATGCTCAGTAGTCTTTTTGTTTAATTCCTGAATTCGTTTTTTCTGTTTTTACTCGTAGTTCAGGGATACTTAAATCTTGAAAGATAATGATTTGGCTTTTCTTTATGA